>JAEANM010003200.1:0-22845 GCA_017656035.1 Myanophis thanlyinensis
ACCAGTTCTCTGAACTGCTTAGAAAATTTACTACCAGTTCTAGTGAACCTGCTAGAACCTGCTGAATTTCACCTCTGATCCATAGTATCATATATAGATGATGTCACTAAAAATGTTCATTGGTTCCGTATAGTGAAGTGCCTGATTCTACAGTATAGATCTTGATGTGAAGTGAAATTTTATATTAGGGTTCCAGTTCTTTTGGAGATATCTACAGGTCAATAAAGGTTCCCTGATGCAGACCATGACCCTTCATAGTCTGGAAATCAGCAGTGTGACTTGGAAGAAGAAGAAGCTGTATCCACCTCCTCATCTGTTCTGATTAAAAGTTAAAGGAAATATCTATCTGAATGACTGCATTTTTTCCTCCTTCCTACAAGTATGTAAACAACAAATATGAACTAAGTAGAAAAATCAGCTTAATTATCATGTAGATTAAACTAATAAATTGTGCAGATTGCACTGTTGGGATTCATTATGAACTGAAATTCAAAGTTCACGTGGCTTTGTAAAAAATGACTACATACTGCTATCTGTAAAATGCCACATATAACACACTATCCAATTGAGTCACGAGTTACATGACCAGTGCTTCTCACAGGGAAAAGAATCATATTTAAGCAAAGGCAGGAAAGAATATCATTCTTTCCAGACTGCTACATCTTCAACAGAAAGAAAGAAAAAATGTATGTAATTTAGGGTTGAACTCAGTGGAGTTCCTCAGTGCTCCCTGAGTTTGCTCATTTGCTCGTAGATATTTCATCATCCAACTTGGTAATGGTAATCACAATCAGTGAGTGATTGTGGAGTATGCTGCCTGTAGCTCCATCAGCCATTGGCTGCACGGGCAATGATAACAGATGGTACATGTTACAGTTCAACCACATTTGTCTCTGCTACAGTATGTAAATGGATGTAGACAAACTCTTTCAATGCCCAACTGATTTTTAGTAATAGCAATAACAATAGCACTTATATTTATATATTGCTTAACAGGGCTTTGTAGCCCTCTCTAAGTGGATTACAGAGTCAGCATATTGTCCTCAACTATCTAGGTCCTTATTTTATCAACCTCGGAAAAATGGAAGCCTGAGTCAACACTGAACCAGTGAGGCTCGAACTACGGAACTGCTGGCAGTCGGCATTAGCAGAAGTAGCCTGCAGTACTGCATTCTAACCACTGAGCCACCACTGCTCTTCATAAAATGCATATAAAAGGCATGTACTGTTGTTGTTTTCTTTCTAAATTCTCTGTGGATAATCTTTAGTTTAGATGAATATGAAAGTTTATGAAAAATAATAATAAAATAAAATTCAACATTTTTAAAAATTCTGGTTAAGAGAATTGCTACTGAAGATTTTAAACAGTATTTTTAGTGCAAAGAAAAAGAGTCTATTTATGAAGGGGATACTGTAACTCAAGTATCTTAGGGATCAAAATGATGATTTTTTTTTCATGCTGCCTCAACAGAAATAGTTTCTTCATTTCTTTAATAATAAATATTGGGAACATTTTGCTATTGCTTTTTGCCAATGAGTCAGCTGAGAGCAAGACAATGTTTTACCACAAAGTTTGTCGACTAAATAACCTAATCAAAATATTATTAAACAATTATACTGCCGTAGGCTGTTTAATGAAGTGTTTTCAGTGTGGTTGGAACATTAATAGCAAGAGTATTAAGCTGCTTTGCGCTCTGTGTATCAAACAACCCCAAGTACTGAGAACCAATTCGGTGCCAAAGAAAATCTGGAGCATTGTTATGAAATAATATACATTACATTAATCAGAATTGTTCTCTCCATGCCTGTTGGCCAGTGAAATAAAGAAGAAAAATGTTTAAACTTCCCATCATAATAAATTGCATAAAAACTGGGAAGCATTTCACACATTCTATATGGATTTGTCACTGAGCAGTTTACACTGACATCAAACTCAGGTTAGTTGAGGCTTTTTGATAATCTTATCAAGCTGTACAATCTCTATGCTGGATTGAGCTACATTGTCTTTGAATAAAATAGAATAATAATATGTTTGGAAGGGACTTTGGAGATCCAAAATCATTCCAAATAAATGGCTGTGTAGTTTCTTCTTGAAAGTTATCAATCAATGTCAGATCATACAGAAGATTTCAAGTACAGATAGTCCACGACGTACGACCACAGCTGAGCCCCCAAATTTTTGATTTCCCCCCATTTCTTGCCACAGCTGTTAAGTGAATCACTGCAACTGTTAAGTTAGTAACACAGTTGTTAAGTGAATCTGGCTTTCCCATGGACTTTGCTAGTCAGACATTTGCACATGAGCCCAGGATACTGCAACCGTCCTAAATGTGAACCAATTGCATCTGAATTTTGATCACATGGCCATAGGGATGCTGCAATGGTCGTAAGTATGAAACAAGCTCATAAACAATTTTTTTTCCCCGTGCCATTGTAATTTTGAACGGTCCCTAAACAAACTGCTCCAAGTTGAGGACTGCTTGTACATCTTTTGCCCCTTATATCTCATATGTTCTGAGGCTTAGGGTTAAGGTGGTTGCATAATTTTTGTTTGCTAGAAGTAATTTTCTCTCGGCTGTCATATTTCTTGTAAATTATGTAACCTTTTAAATATTGAAAGCCAACCAAAGTCTTTTTAGAGTCAGGCAGCCTTAAAATCCGATAAAGAAATAAAACAAAGCCAATAAATAGAGAAATGCAACACATCAATATTTTAAAGTATACATTTCATTTTATTATTTTGTTTTATTTATTATATGCTTAATACTGATTTTCTCCAGAGACCTGTAGGTTTATACCTGTATTTTGTCCTCATAGGGAATAGTTCAACCAGATGATGATCAAAAGGTTGTGCTGTTTGATTCAGTTTTTTTAAATTAAATATTTAAATACTGCCTATGCTCCTGATTGAAAAATATTCAAGACACATACTTTAAACTGTATTCTGAAAAAAAAAGGGTATAAAATTCAATATAAAAAAATCTTAGTTAAAGTCAAAGGAACTGAATCAATGAACCAGAACCTTTCCTGAGAATTAATAAAGTCATTAAATTAATATTTCAAGAAAAAAAAACAGTATCTGGAATATAGGGAATGGTCTATTTTAGTTCATCTACATTCTAGCTGAAAAAAAGTAAACACGATAGGACCTTTTGAAGTTGGCAGGTCCTTCTAATAAAAGCAGCTAAAATGTTACAATAACTATCTCACTTCAAATATTTGGGGAAAAATATAGCCTGGGTGCCAGTGGAAAACTGCACCTAGAAAGACAGAAAAAAATTACCCTGAAACTATTATGTGTCCACATCTACAATTAGTAGATATGTGATCTTTAGTCTTAGGATATAATTATACAGCAGCAAAAATTCAATGAAAATCTTTCTTTCTTTCTTTCTTTCTTTCTCCCCCTCCTTCTTCCCCTCTCTCTTTTCCTCCCTCTTCTTGCAAAATCAGAGAACAAAACTAATGCAAAGATGAAATTTAGTCAAAGCTTCCTATAATGGCAATTACTTCTGCTGTATCTGCACAGGCTTTGCATCCAGCAGATTCCAAATCCAACACCTCACCAAAAGCCTGGGGATAATTGATAATTAGCATAGATAATCTTGATGAAATAAGCCAATATTGGGACTCAATTTCTCAGTTTTCTACTTCAGAAAATGAAAGCATGGGGGACTTGATACAAAAGTGAACAGCATTATCTAAATACTGACTGAATGCTGAGAAGCCTGTGTGCATAAATATGATTTGTCCATAGATTTTGTTTACAGGTTCAGGAGAACTGGATGAAGAAGAAGCCAGGGCAATAAGAAACATCACAACAGGAGAAATATTTTTCAGGGAAATCCAGATTATTTATTTTTTCCTTGGGACCACACTAATCTGGGTATTCTGTGAGTGGTGAGGCACTTTTGGGGAAGTCAATCAACCTAGAGGAAGAACACAATATTTTGCACTGATCTAGGTATTGCTTTGTCTATATAGCCCATATCTATGGGTGTGGACATTATAGCTTTATTTTAAACCTCTTCATTTCTTTGGTGTTTTTGGGTTGTCTGTTTCTTGAAATGAACCATAAGAAATGTACAGCTGTATTCTGAAAGATGAGATACTGCAGAAATAGTTCCTCATTTCTTTGTCTGCTTAAAGTCTTATTGAATTGCATGCTCAGAAGAAAGTGCTATTGATTCAGTGAAATGTGCACCTTGCTAGCAGCACCACAGAAAAGCATTATACATAACTGGAAAGTAGACATCTTTACTACATTTAATTTACATTTGAATTCATTTTAATGTAATGACATCAAATTTAGCTTTTGTCCTGTCCCTGCTATACTGTGACCCCTGCCATAACTCGATACCTGCGCGTGACCTCAAAAAAATGTTCTGCACCTTGTTATGACTTGACACAGACACAACAATAAATCTCTTGCTTCTGTCCAATAAAAGCAAATTTCTACCTATTGTATTAATTAAATTATAGTTTATGGCTAGAATAACCTTTGTATTTTTCTAAATGATTAGTGGACATGTTTCCTTCACCCCGTTATTATGTGTGATAGAGATTTAGGCAGACTGTCCATTCTGTAGAAGCAAGTCTCTAAATTCCATAGGAAGCCCTGATTCACAGGGTATGTTCCTCATTTGGACTTCCTTCTCAAATCAATGAATGGAAAGCAGAAAGAGATGAATATGTTAAGAAAACTATGATGCCCTGCTGCTTTTTAACTTTATAAATGCCTCACCAGAATTATGGAGAATCCAACTGTAATAGGGAAAAGAATGGATATTGAGATGGCTTTATAAGAGGTCTGTATTATGAACAAAGTTAACAGTGTGGTTCAATGAAAATCTGGTCATATACACATAGTTATTAATTACTGGGTCATATAATATCTATATTTTATATCCCAAAATAGTATACCTGCCTGTATCGCTACAAAACTAAATACTTGTTAGAAATAGGGAAACTAACCGAAAGGAAAACCTGATTTGAAAGGAGTTAAGTAACTTTGCCTGCTTTATATTCAAGCATATTTATGGCATTGATATAAAACTATCACGGCTTTTTAAAATTTTTATGTTACTGGCTTCTCTCATTACTTACATAATAGGAGAATGCAATTTGCTTTTCTATGTATTGGAAACAGCTGCATTAGTTGTATTTTATTTTTCAATAAGCTGCAGCCAAATTTCACAGTTTTCTTCATTAACTGGATTGGATCTTTTACAAACACATACACACACATAGGAATTGGAGAAAAGTTACAGATTTGCCCACCATTCCGTGCTATTAACAAATACTATCTGTAATCATAGCCAAGTGATCTCCAATTGTTTTACCTTCATAATAAGAGAAAGAATATTCTCTCGTTACAAAGCGTGATGATCTTTAATATATTAAAAACCACACTGATTCTCAGTGGGAAGTCACATACAAAGAGCTTAAGATGCTGATGATTATAATGAAAATACTTTGCCTGATTAATTATATTTTTCACTTCCTGTGTTGCACTGCAAGAGTGAAGAGCTGACAAGCAGGACCCTAGAGGATGCAAATCAGTGCAATTAAAAGAGAGTTTTAAAATTATTTCCTGAAATATGTTATTTCCTAAAAAAAAAAAAGTGTGCTTTTCGGATGCAAACACCACCAACTTGGAAACAACACGCTGTGATGTAACCTGGACTTTATACCAAGAGAGAGATCTGTGTGATCTGCCTTTACTACATCACTATACCTTTCTCACATAACTTATATTGTGGAACACCAACAGATCTGCCATCAGAACACAATTGAATTCCTTTAAATGAGCCTTTAAATTACCTAGAGTGGGTCTGACTAAGCATCTGCAGGGCATTCACAGCAACCTTAAATTGGCCTATTGAAATACAAGAGTAAAAACATTTTTTTTTTGGAAAGTAGGTTCCACCCCCTGCTTCCAATTTAGAGGGAGAAGGGAAGGAAGGAAGGAAAGAAGGAAGGAAGGAAAGAGGGAGGGCGGGAGGGAGATTTGCCCTATAACCCACCTTAACCTCATTACCCCTCTGCTAAGAGGACTTGCTGAAGATCCCTTCCTTGAGAAAATGCCATTCTACAGGGATCTAAGACAAAAAGTCTCTTGATATCCACACTACTCTTAGTTATTTGGTCTTCCTTCAACTAATTGGATTTTGGAAGGGCTGTGAAGATTTGATTCTTTAGGAAAGCATTTGGGGATTTAGTCTAGCCACATGGGGGGCACTGTCATGCTATGTTTCACATGACTGATGTTTTTAACCCTGTGTTTTGGCACTCTGTATGCTGCCCAAAAACTATGGGGATTTAGCAGCATAAAAATTTCCACAAAGGAATAAATGGCCCCCAAGCCTTCCATTTCTCAGAGGAAAGTAAGGAGGGGAAAAAAAAGTATTCATTTTCTTTTCTTTTTCTTTTTATCTCTGCCACCAATAGGAAAATTACTTCTATTGTTTCTAATTTTAAATGTCATTTACTTCCAGCATCAACAGCATCTTTTTCCCATGATGCAATGGTTTTCTAATAACAGAAAGATTGCCCTTGGGGTAGGGGTTACTATGTGATAATTAGCTAGTGCTCTGAAGTCTGAGGGACATGGCTTGGCACAACAAACACCTCCGAGACATCCAGTTGTGACTGTGGACACTTCCTCCTCTATTTACGCCTCATTGTCTCACCGTAGCATCATCCTTCTTGCATAGCACCAGTGATGGATGCTTTTATATCTAGCATCTTCTATTTTTATCTGTTCTCCAATGCATGTAGTGCCATAGCAACATTTGTGCCATTGGAGGTTTATTAGTTGCAGATGTTTCCATTCAGCTTTTGCTTTCTTCTTCTTACTCCAATTCTTCAGAGATTATCTTTTAAGTGGCAAGTGTTTTACAGTGTTTCTTGTCTTTTGCTCCCTTGAGAGGGATGGCAGAGATAGCCATATTCTATTTTCAGATTAGCATACATAGCATTAGACAAACTAAAATTCTGAAGCAGAAGCAAAAGCAGAGAGGCAGAAAACAAGAGCACACATCTCTGCTGCATTTGAGGCCTGCAACATGGGTTCAGCCTTGTTCTGAGTGATTAAAAAAACACTGCCCCAAAAAAGGTTTCCAAAGTATGGTCTTTGTCCTTTCTTATTAACAGAGATGAGACGTCATAAGATGGTCTATGTATGACATGCATGATACCTACCACTAAGTTTTGGATGACACGCCAACATTCACTAACCTCTGATAATTCTCCTTGAAAGAATACCTCATTCTCATGCAAGGCTACAAGGCCATGCAATAATGGGATGCTCTCTCATGCAGCCTCTACCAGGGGTGGGCAAACTTTTTGACTTGCGGGCCACAATGTTTTCTAAAATTTGACAGAGGGGCCGCTTCCACCCCCCCTCTCCTGCCCTCTTCCAAACCCAGATGGCGACTTACCCAGAAGGCACCCATGTAGATTCTTCCGACCCAGGGTCACATAATGCCCCTCGGAGTCATGTGATTTTATTTTATCTTTTTACATAATCATCACAATGGTTTCTTGTTTGTTTTGTTCACATCCCCTTCTTAATAGGCAGCCTTAGTTATCCCAGAAACTGGGATGTTGGTAGAAGGGGAAGCAGCAAGCCCCGCCTCCACCATGCCTTCTACTTTGTGACGGTTGTCAACCCAGCAAAAATTGGCTTTTCTGGGCTCTCCATTCCCTGAACCGGGTCTTCCTCGAAACTGCAGGGTTCCTGCTAGTAACTAGTTTGGCGGGCCGGATTAAAAAGCCCAACAGGCTGGATGTGGCCCGTGGGCCATAGTTTGCCCATGTCTGCCTTAGACCCTCACTCAGTCTCATTATACAGGTAATCCTTGAGTTATGAATTAATAGCCTGCCAATTACATTCGTAACCCAAGGATTCGTTTAAATGAACGTGGGGCCATGTGGGCAGCAGGCCTCTGGAAGTAGAAAAGGCATAGACTGGGCCACAGCAGCCTCCTGCTTCAGATTGAGGCAGTAGCAGCAACCAATCAACAAGGAGCTTGCTTCCTTTGTCTCATTGGGCTGAACTGCAAGCCCCTTATTGATTGGCTGCCACGCCCCAATCCCTGAAGCTGTTCATTCGAACTAGCCAGTCAGCAGCAAGCAGGAGGCTACTCGTTGCAGCCAGACTGGGCCCAAACTAAGCCTGCAGGCCTTCGTGGCAGAGAAGCTGGTCTTTTATTCAGATGGGGAAAGCTGTTTTCCTTACATCTCACCTTCTTACAACTTCACGGGCTTCTGAATAAAAGACTTTGGCTTCTCTGCCACGTGAGTCAGGCTCTTCTTCAGCTCTTCAAAAGTAAACACAGAGCCTACGGATGCTCTATTTCAGCCTGTAACAGGCCTGGGGAAGCCTCAGGGACCCGAATGGAGCCTTGGAGGGCTGGATGTGGCCCATGGAAGCTCCATTTTGGTCAGCAACGGGCTGGGGAAGGCCTCTGGAGGCCCCTGCAGCCCGTTTTTGCCAGCGGAGTGCTGGAGGAGGCCATTCAGGCAAAAAAATACCATGGGGGAACGCTAGCAGAGGCACCGCAGGCTGGTCCTTTGCTATTCCAAGCTGTCCTCATGGGCCAGATCTAAGCACCCCATGGGCCGCATCTGATCCACGGGTCTTGAGTTTGACACCCTTGTATTAGTCAAATTACATAAATGAATACTGCTGACCTCAGCCTTTTTTTCTAGCTATGAGTAGAAAAGATTCACCAGGACATTTTCTCCTTCAGCAATTGGTAATTTAATAAATCTGAACAATATATGAGGCGATGGTAATCTTTGGCATGGCCTTATTTTGTATATGTTTCCTTTTCTAACTAGGGCATATAAAAGGATAGAAGAAGATGACCTGAAATTTCCACTTGTATATGGAGAGGGTAAAAAAGTAAGAGCTAAAACCAATATGGGTAATGGAGAGCTATTCGTTTTCAATGAATAGAGACAAAGTTAGATTAAACAAGCATGAGAAGGAGGGAGATTTGGTTGAGGGATAATGGAATTGGAGCCATATTATGCAAATCTTTATCACTTAAATAAATGCCTGTTTTATGTTACAGTTCTGGAGGCAATGTTTTTTTTTAATGGGATTAATGTTTTAATACTAAATAGATACACCTAGTATTTGGATTGTTTGCATTTTTTATTGAAGGAAAGAAAAGAAGGGAAAATATGCAACTTAAAAATTAAAAATATGAAGAAAAATCTGGGAAAAACAAAAGGAAAGTATACATGTGAATACATATACAGTTTTGTCTTTAAGAAGTTAATATGAAACTTTAAATATCCATTTCTAATTTTGCTTTTTGAAATGACTTATACATCTGAAAGATAGAACAACTTTTCAGACTTTTAAATAATGCTAATTCAGTAAAAGATATCTAGTCTTCCAATGTTTCGCACTAATGAATCTTGTTTCTAACAATGTAGAATTGAATGAATGTCTTCATATTTCATCAAGTCTTGTTTTTCTAATTAGGCTCGAATGATGGCAACCATTGGGGTAACTCGAGGCTTAGGAGACCATGATCTCAAAGTTTACAACTCCAACATCCACATTAAGCCTTTCTTATCTTGCATTCCAGAGGTGAGCACAACAAAACTAATGTTCTGGTCCTTGAGATAAACAGGTAGTCCTCAACTTACAACAGTTGATTTAGTGACCATTCAAGGTTAAAATGGCACTGAAAAAAAGTGCTCTATGACCATTTTACAGACTTACAACTGTTGTAGGATCGTTACATGTTGAAAATTCAGATGCTTGGCAGCTGACTCATATTTATGACAGGTGCAGTGTTCCTGAGGTCGTGATTACCTTTTACAACCTTCTGACAAACCAAGTCAATGGGGAATCCAGATTCACTTCACAATCATGTTATTAATTTAACAACGTTAAGTGTGATTCACTTAACAACTGTGGCAAGAAAGATTATAAAATGGAGCAAACTCATTTAACAAATGTTTTGCTTAGCAACATACATTTTGGGCTCAATTGTGGGTGTAAGTGGAAGAGTACCTGTATTTACATTGTGTGTATGTATCTATACGTGTGTGTGTAGTTGGAGGTGGGCATGATTTGAAAACAATGGAACTTGATTAATGCACACAAATTTCACCTTCCACATTTACATATTTCAGGCCTCAGACCTCCTCAAATAGGCGGGGACAAAAAAATGGAAGCCTTAATGATGAAAGAAATTTAAATGCTTCATAAATAGATAATCTAATTGAAAACTTTGGTTGTCACTAAGTCTAGTGATACCCTGACATGCCCTCTATAGACCCTGGGTGTGATAGACGGATCTAAAAAGGTTGCCCACCCTGGCCTTAATAATAAGCTTTCCCTTTATTTGTTTTAAGGACAGTATATTGGAATATTTTTGTTTTCTTTCTGTTATAAAGTACATTTCTTAATTGTGAAGTACTTCAGGATTTCTTTTAATGGGAAGCAGTATAGAAAATATTACTGTTTTTATTTGTACCAAAATGCATGACACCCAGGTGCCACACTGTTCATGTATTGATATGTATTGTAAAATAAAATAAAACACTTGAAAAAAAAAGAAATGTTGAAAATAAACATAGTGGTACCTTGGTACTTAACTGCTTTAAAACACATTGAATTTGCTATTCAATGTATTTTAATGAGAAAATTTTATGCTGTTACTCATCGTTGGTTTGGTACTTGACATAGAAGCTAGAACTTGTGTCAGATGCCTCATGATTCACTACCCTTTCCAACTGAAACAAAGGGCCACATATTAGTCACGTGGTACCTCTTCCCCTAAGCGCATCCCCTTGTGGTCTCATCTTAACTTCTGTGGTCATTTTGTATATTTTTGAACTGTTCTCATCAGTATAGGTAAAATGATTTTTTTATTTTATTTAACCTAAGTATTTATTAATTTTTAGATTTATTTCTCATGTAAAGTCATATTGCCTTAAAAATGCACATGGCCTTTGCTTTAGGAATATATTAAATGTATTTACTTTGGTCCTATGGAAAAATTCATTTGTCATCATTTTTGGTGTTCATCGTACCTCCTGGAATCAATTAACAATGAGTACTGAGGTACCACTGTAAATACATTTTATAGGGTATGCATGGACTCTGGAAATCCCTGGACATTTCCTTTTGGAGAAATCAATGTTCTATTAAGAATCTTCAAACAAAGATATATTTAAAATGATTTTTATTAATCAGCCAATAAGGCTGGACAAATCTATTCCATTTTCTCCAATACTTACAAGTGTTGCCCATTCAAGTTTTTGGCAAGTTCAAACCTCTGGGAAAACCTACCATTTTTAATTGGCAGATTCATAATGAGAGTGATCCTTTAGATATCATTTTTTTTGCAATGCAAATTCATAGCAACAAAATTGTATCTTTGTGTTTATCCACAGGTACACATTTATGATCTCACACAGTATGAGCACTGCCCTGATGATGTGCTGGTGCTGGGCACTGATGGCCTCTGGGATGTCACTAGTGATCAAGAGGTGGCCACTGTGGTCATTGATGTATTGATGGGCTATGAACCCAATGATCCTTGCAGGTGAGTAGAGATGAATTTCCCTTTTTTCAAATGTTGGGGATGACATTATTCACTGGGTGGCCCTTTCTGAAACACTATTAGTCGTAGGTTGTACCTTTTGTTTTGTTTCCTGTCCAAACACCAAGTTGAATTAAGTTTATGTAACTTGGAAAAAATTACATTTTGTATATAAATGGAGCACTAACTGAAAACTGGGAGGGAGAAAAGACTTCTAAAGTCTGCAACATTCAACGGGAGAGATGGTGGTCCCTTAATGCAAGTAGTCCTTGACTTATGATCAGTCACTGAGCAACAGCGTGAAGTTATGGATCCTCACAAAAGCTACTTACAACCTGATTTTGAAGTTACAATGGCCACACACACATACACACACATATTGCAGTCATGTATTTTGGGTATTTGGCAACTGGCTCACCTTTACACTCATTTGCATCATCCATGATCACATGACCACAATTTTCAACATTTTACTTTTGATTTCTGTTAAAATGGATTCACTTAACAACCCCATCATTCACTTAAAACTGTCACAAAAAAATGTAAAATTGAGTCTAGTTATATGGCGACCTGCTTAATGTCCGCAATGACTTATGACTGCAATTCCAGGCTTAATTACATTCATAAATTGAGGATTACTTGCATTCTACTCAATTCTATTTTCAAGGTTAGTCACATGCTTGCTTAGGAACTCATGTATACAATTGCACCTTTTTGGAAATGCATTTTTGAGACAAAAAATAGGCAGATTTTTCTCCCAATCTTCCATTCATGATGGCAACGTTTCTATCTGGAAATTTCTTTTCAGCTTTTCATATATTAAACAGACTAATAACTTGAGTATTTCTTTTTCAAATATAGAATAGTAATATGGAATGGAAATAATTCTTCCTGTTTATTTTTTAATTATTTATTTGCTTATAAGCCTTTGGTTCTTTTTGTAAAAAATGCACATGCAATTCGTAACAGAGGCAATTCATTGGTTGCTTTTAATAGCTCACATTTATGCCAAGCTATGCTATACATTGGTTCCTTCTATTATTACCTTGCCCTGTCCTTTGCTGAAATGAATGAAGTATTTTGTTTCCTGATATTATAGAGATTTTGACTTGGGTGCCCCTGAATGAAGCCCAAATAGTTCAAATCATTTTACTGTAGTGTTTCTGATTATTTCTGTTATTTCTAACAGCTTTCTGTTTGAGTCTACTACCAGTATATATTAAAATTTCCAGAGGATAACTTTAAGCCATTCTTCCCCCCCCCTTCACAATCAAGCAATTAAAATGATGATGTGATTACAGTGCACCTATGAATACTTACTTCAAAATAATATATCATGTTAGATTACTTACCATTTCCGTGTGAATAGTAATTACAGGTTTTATTCTCTTCCAGATATACCATGGCAGCCCAGGAGTTGGTAATGAGATCCAGAGGGGTTCTGAAGGACCGTGGCTGGAGGCTGGCCAATGACAAACTGGGCTCTGGAGATGATATCTCTGTTTTTGTTATCCCCTTGGGTGGGCCAGGAAACTATTCCTGAAGCCTGAGCCTGCAGGATACAGAGTTCTTGATTCAAAACTATGAAAAATGTAACTTAACTGAAGATTGTAGATTCCCTTGCTGTTGAAAGATTGTAGATTCCCTTGCTGTTGAATTTTTTTCCTGAAGTCTTCAGAAGTGGATTAGAAAACCCAATCATGAAGACTGCAGTTTCCATCAAGTTTTCATCTTTTTCAAGCAGTCGAGAGACATGACACATAGCCGAAATCAAAGCCTTTCAAGAATTACTCCCAAAAGGTCTTGAAGTGTTGTGGAAATCCTTAATTCTCAGGGCTGTGTGGAATCTGGGGTGTGGTGCCATGGAAAGAAAACTGACTGTGGGTTCCACTGGCATGGAAATGATCTTCATAATGATTGTTAGTCCTGGAGTATCCTTGATCCGTTACAGTACTGAATCATTTGTAAATATTTCCTTTTTGTTTTCCCCCTGATTATAAAGGGACAACTCAAGATGCCAAGGACCACCTCATTCTGATTCACAATGGCAATTGTGCCTACTTGTCTAGAAAATACTGTCTTACTTGGCTATTAATCATATGTGAATTGCTAAAAAATAATGTCAAGTAAGTGTTGTTGACTGCTAGTTATTTCTTGGATTTCATCCAGGCAGGATATGCAGGTTTTTTTCCTCTGAAAATTGGATTTCAGGTTGAATAGTAAGTAAGCAGTCATTTTAAAGGTATCACTTATTTTGCAGGATTTTTTTCTGCATCATATTAAATACTGTACATCATTTAACAAAATTTGCTAATTTTATAGGAATACCTCCTCTAAATGGCAGTGGATGGGTACAACTGATTTCTACTATAGAAAATATTGTTGAGGAAAATTTTTATCTTGTATTGTTTCCTCCACAAAGTGGTGGAACATCTGGTGATCTAAACAACTGAGCCTTAAATAACAATATACAGAAATCTTCTGCAGGATAGGGGATTGCAAATATGTATCTAAGGGCAACTGCATCTATAGAAGTTAACATTGTAGAAGAGATTTTATTTCTAGTCACCTGTGTTCTTTTATGAAAGATTAAAAAATGTCTGCATGGAAGCTCTACCTCTACAGCCCAGAGCCCTGGGTTCTTGGCTTAATGAATAAAGCATATTCTGTACTGATTTAAAATTGTCTGTCAATGGTAGCTACACTTTATAACTTGGTAACTGTTTCAGTTCAAGGGATCTAGCAACTCACAACCTGCAGTTTACAATACATTTGTAAGCAATTGAGTGATAAGACACAACAAAGGGGATTGAAGACTATCATATTTATTAAAAACTTTCATGGATCACTTCTAATTCATGAAAGCTATATGCAATAACAAACGTGCATCTTTAGAAAACACATTTTTTTCACTTACTGTAAAAAATGGTTATATCTCCAAAATGTGGGATTTTCTTTCTCTCCCTTTCTTTTCCTTAGCTTTTATCTTATTTCTTTAAAAAATAAGTTATAGGCATTAAAGAAAATATTTCCACTCTTATTTATATTCTATGTTTTAAAATATTCCATTTTTGCTAGGGAATAAGGTCCATTGAATTATTTGGGTCTTCTAAGTAAACATTGACACATCCCCATTATGTAAAGACTGAGCTTAAAAACTTTGATTTATTTGTTAACAATGTGAGGTTTTAATAACTGATGACATATTAAAAGATAGACTGAAAGGCTGTGGGTATTCATTGGCATAAAGTAAAAACTAGTCAAATAATTTACTCGAAAGCACTTCAGTATTGATTTCTCTTTCTTTTGACTTGCTATGACTTTATGGTGATTGATGTGTATCATGTTGCTTGTGAAAGATGAAATAAAGTGAATGCACCTCTTGGGAACCACAAGAATATAATCAGAAGATTATATCTAGATTTCTCTTAAATACTTTGACTGAGTCATAGTTATTACATAACTCAGCCTATTAGCAGTTAAGGTTACTAAATATTAAGATTATAAGAAATTCATGTTCACTGTCTTAAACATTTATACCTCCTTCTCTGCTTTTACTGAATTTCTTTATTCAATTTCTTATCTAGAAATTCCATTTAAAAAGATGAATACTCCTAGTTCACAAGAACAATCTTGTCATTTATAGCTGGGAAAAAAACTCTGAAAATTGGGAATGGCCAATAGAGGGCAGCAGTATTACTTGGTTGTGTTGCTTTTGGCTTGCACAGGCTTTCCAAGATTACGGTAATTTTCCTAATTCTCTGAATTCTCTCACACTTCAGCTTTGAGGAGAATGTTCTCCAATTTATATGAAATCCTGCTACTCCCTCTTCAGAGCCAGGGATCACTATAAAACTATGTTTAGTTGCTGCATAACATTCTTCCAGCCTGTACAAGTTAGGAGTACTGTGCTTTTTCTGTACAGGAGAAATTAATAAGGAAAAGTGATTAATATAGGCTAATGAATCACAAACTAGCTATTTCTTTCCTGTTGTATTATATTAATGAAGTTAATGGTTCAGTATATTATACAAATCCAGAAAATGTGGTTAATCGACTATAGCTTTGTCAAGCACAGCTTATTACTAGACCACCAGTCTCCATTGGGTCATTGTTTCAGTGATATTTCCTTACATGATTCCTCAATGCCTTCAGTAGTGACAGAGCTTCTAATGTTCTGCCTTCATTGAAAAAGTTGTGATGCCTTCAGAGAGGTAACTGCCTGGAAAACAGCCCATGTTGAACTGTATAGCAGTCAAACATCAACACAGAAAAGCTTTATGATACTTCATTTCATGTCATAAACTGCTTTAATATTTATCTCATAAAATGTTTTACAAAATTTGCCAAATTTCAATGGCATGGGAATCAAGGCTCCTGAATTTTAGACACATTCTCTTAGCCCATTTGAGGTAATTTGTTCAAGATGTTTTGCCCTGTGTTAAGGACTTTCAGAGTTAAGGACTACAGCAGGGGTGACAGACTGGCAGCCTGAATGCGTTGCATGCAGGCTACGCTCACCCCCAGCTCTGCAAAGGGGGAAAATGTTGCTAAATGTCATGTGATAGCAACATGACACAGTGAGTTTGATACCCAGGGACTGTAGGAATCAGAATATTACTGGTATACAAGTAGTCCTCAACTTAAAATTTGTTTAGTGACCAAAATTACAATGGCATTAAAAAGTGACATGACCATTTTTCAGTTATAACCTTTGCAGCATCCAGTTGATCAGAGTTCAGATGCTTGGCAACTGGTTCATATTTATCACAAAATGGTCATATGATCCCCTTTTGTGACTTTCTGACAAAAGTCAATGGGAAAGCCAGATTCATTTAACAATCAGGTTATCAACTGCAGTGATTCGTTTAACAACTGAGGCAAGAAAGTTCGCAAAACGGGACAAAACTCAGTAAAAGCCTCACTTACCAGTAATTTGGGGCTCAATTGTGGTTGTAAGTCAAGGACTACCTTTATAGACAGAATGAAAACACCTAAACATCTAAGAAACGTTAGGGGGCGCTTTTGTCTTCATCAAACTTCCCGGGTAACCACCTTCAAAGTGCCTATGAGAACAAGTTGGAAGTAACTACTTAAGAGGCATTTGTCGCGGTGCGGGTATTACTCAGAAGTGCCTGGAAACGCCACCCAGCCTATACTCAGCCCAAGGAGTTTCCCGTCTGGGATACGTCGCTGGCTTGGAGAAGCATTACACAAGCCGAGTCCGGCGACAGTCCCACGCCCCTTTCCCCCCCCCCCCCGAGCCTGACCCGAGCCTAGCTCCTCCTCCCAGGCGGAGCGGCTCTGACAATCCCAAGAAGCCAGTCCACTTCTGCGCCTCCTTTCTCCGACTCGACGAGGCGAGGACCCGGGGCTGCCGGAGCCAGACTTCGTGGTAAGGTCCGCCCTGGGAACGAGTAGCGCCCGGTAGATGGGGCTTGGGCTGGAGCAGCTAGGAGCGCCCCTCGAGTAACTTGGCTTGTTGGCTAGGAAGGGGATGAAAGACGAGGAGGAGGAGGAGGAGGGTGGCGTTGCGCCGGGGATTGCCTGGGAAAGATAAGGCAGGGCTATAGTGGCTGTCCTGAGAAACGAGGTGGTTTCTCAGGAATAGGGGATGGTGTCAGAAAGCCCCCCTCCCCCATGACTTGCAAACTCCTCTGATGTAGTTGCTGTGGATTGTAGCAAAACTTACCGAAATTCGCGTGGAATCGAACCCACGATTGCGTTAGCTTTTGCTGAGCTGCGTTCACACCCAAGCGAGACCTGGCAGAGAGACCCCCGTCAGCGTTTCTCCCGGGTGACTAAAGATGGACAGGGTTTAAAGTGGTGGCACACCCTACCAAGTATTTAGCCGTGTGGTAACTGGGCAAAGAGCAGGAACTCTGTACTCATACGTTTCTGCTTTTGGAGCAATGTATCGAACCGGGATTTCCCAATGCCTGGTTATTTCAGGTTAATGCATAGCTCTCCGATGTAAGCGTCAGGTGAAATTGGAGGTTGTAAAAGAAAATTGTTTACAGTACAGAGCTGTAGAGTTAATGTTGGGAGGTGTTTGTTAGTTCTCTGGCCCAAGATGAAGAGTGGCATGAGCAATACAAGCAGTTGTGGTTTTTCTCTGTGAGTAAAAAGTATAGTCTGGAGTAGTGGTTAAGGCGCTAGAATTCTAATCCCACCTTTGACATGAATGTCAGCTGGATGACCTTGGGCCATTGCACTTTCTCTCCATCTTAAAAAAAAGGTAATGGCAAACCACTTTTGAAAAACCTTCCCAAAAAAATTGCAGAGACTTGTCCAGGCAGCTGCCACGAATCAAAACATGACATGAAGCCCCCACCCCAAAAGCAAGTGGTAGACCCTTTTGTATTTAAAGAGGGTGAGATGGACTGAATATAACTGCATCTTTTCCAAAATACTGGGATTTTTTTTTTAAAAAAAAAACACCTCTTAGCCTTAGAGGTTTTATACAAACTGCACTACAATATACAAATCTATTGGGGGAACATTTTATATATTTAATTCAATTCAGAAAATATTCCTAGCTTTTTTACATTTCCTTCTGGCTTTCAGGTGAAGTTTGGAACAAGATAGGATTGTGTGAGTGTGTGTGTGTGTGTGTGAACTAAGCTTGTTGGTAGACTGTTGTTTCTTGGGGAGTGGAGCTGGTAAATTACAAAGTACTGACTCCTATTATCTCTTTATGCTTTAGTTCAGGGGTGGGCAATTGTGGCTCCTTCATACTGGTGGACTTCAACTCCCAGAATTCCTGAGCCAGCATGGGAATTCTGGGAGTTGAAATCCACGAGTCATGACGGAGCCACAATTGCCCACCCCTGCCTTAGTAGCTTCTGAGAAAAACAAGCTGCTAAAGATTGGTGTAGTAGTAAAGACATCAGATTAAAAACTGGGAGAGTGTAATTTTTAGTTCCACCTTAGACACAAGCTAGGTGACATTGGGCCAGTCGGTCTCATCCTAAGGAAGCAAGCAGTGGCAAACCAAACCTTGCCAAGAACACTGTAGAGAGAAGTTCAGGGTGTCACCAGAAGTCAACACTGACTTGAAGGCATACAGGCACACCCAGGACCTTAAAGGCTTTAATTTGATTCTGTCAAAAGTAATAGTTGGCAAAGTACAGGTGTTGCATCAAGCCATAATGAAGCTTACTTGGTTTTGGGTGAATATGTTGCCATTGTTTGTATATCCTGGTTTAGGACTTTTTTCATATGTAGGTACTACCATTGCAGCTTATTTAAAGAGGTTTAGAACAAACTGCTGCTTGGTATTATATCTCAGGCTTTGCTGAGAGATACCTCTCCTTGACCTCTGAAAAGCCATTCCTATCCAAAGAGGCAGGAGATACAGGTATCTGTGAGTAACATGCTTGAAGGCATTTCCTTCTTTGTCTCTAATTAGTGCCTGCAGGCAGCTGAAGCCTAGCTCTTTTTTAAATTATATATATTGCCTTTCAGTTACCGTATTTTTCAGAGTACAAAACATACCGAAGTATAAGCCGCACCTAGATTTAGAAGCCCCACCTAGATATAGAAGAGGAAACCAAGGGGAAAATTCTTTGGCTTCCGTATATCTTGGTTTCCCCTTGCCCAGTCCCCAGAAATTCTTTACAGGTCTCTAGAACCTTCCACATGACCTGTATGTTAATGAATACAGTATATTCCAAGACTGATGTACAAATGCTTTGGTCACAAAATGAGAAGAGAGGACTCATTGGAAAGATGTTGGAAAGATGGACGGCAGAAGGAGAAGAGTTGCCAGAGGATGAGATGGTTATCATTGGCATAGCGTCAATGACACCGTGCATGAGTTTGAGCAAACTCTGGCAGATAGTGGAGGATGGAATGGAGCGGGGCTGGCGTGCTATGGTCGATCATTGAACAACAAATATATTGTAAGGACAACCCTCCATTTTTCAGATAAAGATAGGGTCTACTTCTGAGGAAGCAGAAGGAAGGAGATGCATAGTAGTTGCACGTGATTGGTCTCTGCTCACTGAGGATGACTCTGTGCAATGGACATCCTCTTCTGTTCATGAAGATTTGAAAGCATTGGCTTTAAATTGTTTGAAGGCCCTCCATGGCTTTTTGTTCCATACGAGTAGGTAAGAATAATAGAATAGGTGAGAAGGGCAGAGTAGCATGTTTACTCCTCCTCCTTTGTAAACTCAATCTGTGTGGGAAATGTTCAGAGAGGACTTTAGTTTATATCCACTTCTAATAGCATGTTGAAATTGTTCTTTTTATCTTTTAAACTTTGGTTTCTCCTGCTTTGGACAAGAATGGAGATGTGATAAATCTTTGGGATGGTGTTGCAAAAGTATGCTGCTTCAGAGTAAGAAGAAGAATATGGATCTCTGACAGCAGTACTTCATGTGACAAGATGGTTACTGTTTCCAGCTATTCCTTGTTTTCCTTGATAAGGGATTCTTATAGCATTTCATTTTTATTAGGGTATAGAGTATTATAAAATACAAAAGGAAATAAGACAGTGAAGGGAAAGGGTGGGGAGAAAAGTGAGGAAGGCTAGGGAATAAAAAACATTGACTTCTGACTCTATATGTTGGTGTAGAATAAAGCATTAACAATAAATCACAACTTTTTGTTTTACCATAATAGTACGAACCAGTCATTTATACAAAAATCTATTGGTCAATCTGTGAAACCCAAAATCAAAGTTTCATTTTTTTTCCCACATCAAGCACAAAGTTCAAAAGTGGTTTCCACGTGGAAACAAAACTATTTGTGCGCATACAATAATCTTGCTGCTGTCAACATATATAGTAACAAAATTCCAAACTTTTTCTCCAATTCTTTTTATTAGACCCAAGAGGAAATATTCTGCTTTCATATTTATCTCCATTTTCAGGATTTTTTTGTTTTAAAATATGAATCATAGTCCAATTTTTTTTTTTTTTTTTGCTTTATCACATGGCCACCATAAATGGTAAAAGATCCGGTATTTGTTTTTACATTTCCAACATACATTTGACATACCTTTATACATCTTAGATAATTTATCTGCTGTTAAATACCAACGATACATCATCTTGTAAAAAATCTCTTTTAAATTATAATTTCCTTGAAAAGAGATTCTTGAAAATCTGTCTTGCCATGTGCTATGGACTTCCTGAGACATTAAGAAATGGTTTTTACTTGTTTAGCTCACTTTCATCTTGTGGCAATCCCAGGGAGGAGGAGGAGGAGGGGTGGGGACAAAGGGGCTGTGCTAATCACTTAGGAACAAGGAAGCATTCCAAAACCATGATTGCATTTTCTCTTTCTCTCTGGGCCTGGAATTGAGCTGTCAAGTCTTTTCAGTGCAGGCCAGGCCCACTAAATTGTGATCAAGTTTATTTTTTAAAAGACATTCACTTTGTTATATTTGTTCACTAAGATACTTGTGACTGGCAAATGTTTTGTTTCTATTGGGAAACTTCAGCATATCGATTGGTTAATAGATAAAAAAAGGTGGTGTTGCACACTAGGGTAAAGGTTTATTTTTAATTTAAAGAAATGCTATTAAAGGGGCAGTTGGGGGAAGAGTATTTTCTATTAAGCTTTTATCCCATTTTTAACAGACACACAACATTTGGAGGTTCCATATTTTCCTCTTTAATTTGAGTATAACCAAGAGTTCCACATGAGACAATGACAAATATTTCAACAGTTTAAGAATGGCATTTTTAGGTAAAATGTGCTTGTTAGGGGAAGTTTCAATGTTTGTTTGTTTGTTTGTTTGTTTAAATCTATTAGCAATATTAGTAGCATTTAGAGTTATATAACACATGCCATAGCACTTTACAATGTTCAGGGTGGTTTACAACGATGAAGCATTATTTCCATATTGCCCCCAACAATCTGGGTCCTCATTTTACCGATCTTGGAAGGATGGAAGGCGGAGTCAACCTTGAGCTCTGTTAGGATCGAACTTTAGGTTGTGGGCAGAGTTTGCCTGCAATACTGCATTCTAACCACAAGAACTCATAACTAGGAAGTCCAAATCGCTTTTAGGGCTTAAATATATATGTTAGTATGATGTTTACTGTATATCTTTGAATTGAATCAAATGTGGTTAGAAATAACGTAAGTGCTTTTTTATGCTGATCATATTTTTTTTGACGTTTCAGTCATTGTTTATTTGAATTTTATGGATTTTAATAATATCCTTAAAACTGAAGTATTTATAAAAACACCAGTCCTCTAAAACCACTGTTTTTGTTACATGTTACAGAGTATTCTTTCCTAATCTTTTTTCTAGCTGGTTCAATGATATCACTGGTAACAACTGTATAATCAAAAGCTCAGTTGGCTTAAAAACTCAGATTTCATTGACATTAAAATACTTTTGACAAAATTTAATGTTTATTCAAATATTTCTTCAAAACTGAAACATTTCCCTTAAAATAAGTCCATTGCAAAACTGCAGTTCTGACATTCAGATCTGCTTATGTGAAAGCAACTTATATGTATTGTTTTGCCAAAAGAAATCAATATTATCCCTGAAAAAGAAAATGACCCAACAGTATTTCTCGACCTTAACAACTATAAGATTGTGGACTTCAAGTCCCAGAATTCCCCAGCCAGAAATCCACATATCTTAAAGTTGCTAAGGTTGAAATATACTGAATGAGAGTAGAATGAGATAATAAATCTGTGGAGAAAAAGCTCATATGCTAACATTTTTATGACTTGATGGTTATTCACTTAGCTCTGAAAGCTAAACCTCTAAAAAAGATGTTTAGTTTAAGTCATCTCACAGAGTTGTTCTTTGTTTCCTTGTGACATTTAACAGCCTGCCTTTCTGGTCAGTACAATGAGGCAAACACAGAGAAAGCAGAATCCTGTCACTCTTTTTCATGTGCAAAAGCCAAATGTACCATATCCCTCGCTTCTTTTAAAAATAGCAGGCTGGCTTGACCAATCCAGGGAAATTCTTGAGTTGTATCTACATCATTTTGCCTATACACTGTTTCTTGTTCTTTACAATCTGGCATGGCTGCCTTGGCCAATTTTTATGCTTATCGTGCAATGTTTCATGGCAACTTTGATCCATTATGGTTGCCATGAAATTGTTATTATTATGGGTTCAAATTTCTGTCTGCTGCTGCTTCCTATTTATTTACCCCTGTCACAGTGGTGGAATTCAATTTTTTTACTACTGGTTCTGTGGGTGTGACTTGGTGGGCGTGGCTGGGGGAGTCATGTGACTGGGTGGGCAGTTTCTGTAAGCAGGGCAATAAAGATTAGGCAAGAAACA
>JAEANM010003201.1:0-22845 GCA_017656035.1 Myanophis thanlyinensis
TCTAATTTGAAGAGGTCTAATGCTGTTTCTGAACCATGTAGTGATATTGCCTGTCAGGATGCTTTTTACTGTGCAGGAGTAGAAGTTTCTGAGCGGTTTTGGGGGCAGTCTGAAGTCTCTCAGTTATCTAAGATGGTATAGACATTGCTGGGCCTTTCTCACCACGGTGTTGATGTGTTGGGTCCATGTTAGGTTCTGCGAGATGTGGACGCCTATGTGTTTGAAGCAGCCCACTTTCTTCACTGGGCTTTTGTTGATGATGGGAGTCTGGTATGTCCTTTTTTGCTTTGTGCTATAGTCCACTATCAGCTCCTTTGTCTTGCTGACATTGAGGAGGTTGTTTTTCTGACACCAGCTCTCCAGGTTTCTAATCTCATCTAGATAGGTCATCTCGTTGACGGAGATCAGGCCCACCACAATGGTGTCGTCAGCAAATTTGATGATGGTGGTGGAGTCTGTAGTGGCTGTGCAATCATACGTGTATAGGAAGTATAGCAGGAGACTCAGAACACAGCCCTGGGGGGCTCCAGTGTTGAGGGTGAGAGAGGTTGAGACATGCCCGCCCATCCTTACAGCCTGTGGTCTCCCAGTTAGAAAGCTGGAGATCCACCAACATAAGGGTGGGCTGAGGCCTAGGTGTTTCAGCTTACCAGTCAGTGTGAAGGGAATTATGGTATTGAATGCTGAACTGTAGTCGACAAAGAGCATTTTGATGTAGTTTCTTTTACCAGTGTCCAGATGAGTGAGTGAGGTGTGGAGGAAGTGGGAGATGGCATCGGTTGAGCGAGTATGGCAATAGGTGAACCGTAGGGGGTCCAATGTGTCCGGTAGTGAGGAAGTGATGAGGTCTCTGACTAGTCAATTGAAGCACTTCGTTATTATAGAGGTTAGGGCTACAGGCAATAGACATTGAGGTAGTAGGATGTGGTTTCTTGGGGACGGAGATGAGGGTGGACTCTTTGAAGCATGTGGGGATTATTGATTGGAGTAGAGAGAGATTGAATATCTCTGTGAACACCGGTGCTAGTTTGTCTGCGCAGGATTTGAGGATGTGGCCTGGGATACTGTCTGGATCTGCTGCTTTCCTGGTGTTCACTTTCCTGAAGGATCTCCTCACTTCGTGCTCGGAGATGGTGGGTGTGTTTCTGGTGGTGGCATCTTCTTCTGGACTGCAGCCCTTGGCGTCGCTAGCATTGGTGTTGCTAGTACCGTTGGCTCCATTTACTGCACTGTCAAAGCGGGCATAGAAGGTGTTAAGTTCATTTGCCAGGGACACGTCTGTGGTCATCTTGTTGGGTTTTGGAGGTTTGTAGTTTGTTATTATTCTCAGACCTTGCCACAGACTCTTGTTCCCTATTGGAACTATGATTCTAGTTTCCTCCCATAGCACTGTTTGGACTCCTTTATCACTTTCTGCACCTTGTATGCCAGTTTTATATGGGCCCATGTCATCTGACTCAAGTCCCGTGTCATAGGCAGTGATGTGAGATCTCGGGCGTCACGGGTGGTCTTGTTTATCCATGGTTTCTGATTGGGGAATGTTCTGATGGTCCTTTTTTGAACCATGTTATCTGATAGTTTCTTGATGAATTCCACGATCACTTCCGTGTACTCGCCTGATGTCATCAGTGCTGCATCGAAACATGTCCCAGTCTGTGTTATCTAGCAGCCATTGATTGTTCTGTCCATCATGCAACCACTCTCTGAGTCGGGGGTTCTTGTTTGAGCCTTTGTTTGTATTTAAGCATGAGGAAGATGGCGGTGTGGTCGGATTTTCCAAACGGGGGACAAGATTGTGCTTTGTAGCTGTTTTTTGTTGTGATGTAGCAGTGATCTAGTGCCTTATCACCTCTGGTGGGGCAGGTGATGTGCTGGTAGAAATTTGGTGCTGCATGTTTCAGGTTGGCACTGTTGAACTCTCCTGCTACGACCAGCACTGCATCCTGATGTTGTGTTTGGTGTTGTGTGAGGGACTCGTGTAGTTCATTTAGTCAATGTTCATATCCGCCTGGGGAGAAATATATATGGTGCTGATTATGACTAATGTGAATTCCTGGAGTAGGTAGAAGGGTGTTCCAAATTGGGTGTGCAGGAGTGTGTGAGAGGAACAGTGCTCGTGCTGCTGCACCATTTGTTGTTCACCATCAAGCACATGCCACCTCCTCGTCTTGCCTGATTCTGGTGTTCTGTCCATGTGATGAACTGAGAAGAACTCGGTTGGCTGGATAGCATGATCTGGTACCATTGGGTTTAGCCACGTCTCGGTGAAACAGAGCAGGTTGCAGTTTCGAATGTCTCTTATTCAAATGTTCATACTGGATTATAAGTTTTAAAAGACCTAACAAGAATTTTTCAAAATTTGTTTTCTCTATAAATAACCAGGAGATGAAACCAAGTATTTACTCTCTACTTACCAGTTCTACATGAGTTAGCTGTTGGGCCAAAGTATATGGATCACTGCAGACACTCAACATTTCTCTTTGGATGGATGGAGGTTTACTTTTAAAAGCTACCACTTTATCTGAAACAGCTGCACTGATTTTGACTATCCCTTCTTGACCATGGTTAAGACTTGCAAGCTTCTGATTCAAGGTTTGTAGAAGCTGATTCATCTTTTTCCAATAGGCCTGATGTGAAGAAAAGGAGGAAAGGGACAATTACACACTCAGAGTAAAACATTTTTAAATGTTGGGGAACAAATCTTTGAATCAATGTTTCTGTTCAAGAATGGAATGATCAGACATAGATTAGAATAATTTTACTCCCAACTATATTCTATATACTAGAATATCCAGTCAATTTAATTATAGTTCCACCCTAAGTTCCATCCTATAGCTGTCCACCACAAGACTAGCATCTAGCCAGAACATTTGTGAGTTTGTGTTCAATGCCAATTGAGCTCACTGACCACATAGGTCAATGTAGCTCCCCACTCATATTCTATGTTTTACCAATCTCATGAGTCCTTCTCATTTTTAAAATTTCTGAAACATGGACTGTTGATCATTTGAAACACATGTAGAATATCTTATGCAAGAAATGCCAATGAAATATTATCATTTAAATTGTCATGGCTGATTTATATGCTTCACACAGAGTTCTCAGTATTCCAATTACAAATACTTATATCTAAAACATCCCATAATGTTGGCAATTGTGCCATTTTGAATTATTTTACCCCATATACTGTGTATGATGTTCATTCAATGTAGCATTGTATAAACATGACCAAAACATCTACAACACCTCTCTTAAATTACTTATCCCATCACTCATGGCACCATGGTATTGAAGCTGCTCTCTGATATCAGGGAATTATTTTGAAAACTAAGATGAAACAGATCACAGGTGGTATGAGTTATGCATTATTTAGTGAGAGGTTCAAGTTAATCTAATACAGCAGTTGCTACCAATGAAGCAAAAACAACAAAAGCCCCCAAATTAATTGAGGCTAATTCTATCAATATGGGTTCTTAAGATATGCTGTAGTTCAGAATACAAAATTGGGCAACAATTCTGTTTTGAATAGGCTGTTGATTACAGATGTAAGTACACCCAATATTTGGAAAAGACTGGATGGGGATAATAGCTATCCAGATTAAACAAACAAATGAAATATTTGTGGTTAGGAAATCTACCTCATATTGAGAGATACAGAGACACATTTCTCCAGTAATTTCATTATGCATTCCACCTTTTTAGCGGGTTGCCTTTGATCTGTCCTTTAAATGATTTTTTTAATCTATAGATCTGCATTACAAAATATCTGGAAGATGCATAGCTGTATAAAAAAATATGATCAGCCATTTGTTTACTTATTGAATTATACGCTGACCCTAAAGATATGGAGCGCTACAAACCTGTTATGGAAATTGGCATCTGAGAAGATACATTATTGACTATAGTTATAGTTTTATTATCTGTCTGCCTGTGTGCCAAGAAAGTTCAATAATTGCCATTATGTAAGATATGTAAAGGTTTACTGCCCCAAAGCTATTTCATTGAAATGAGGCTGATCAAAGCATTTACGTACGTTATGCTCATCAACAGTAAAGTTTACCAAGGCAATTGCAAAATCTGAACTGCAAGGAAAGGAAATCACATGAAGCTTCTAAATGACCTATAGAGACAAGACTAAACAATGGATGGACTCTTAAGAGAAAACTTATTTAATACTGGCCTGTGTACATTTACAGTCTCCTGAATTCTCCATAAACTTCTGAAGGATGTTTAACAAGGTTTGCGTGTTGGAAGGGAAGGTACTGATTCACTTCTGAAGCAATGGCTCAGACAGCTATGCTTTGAGCCTTCTTGTTAAAGTGGACATGAGCCACTGTGGAGCAATTGATACAGAAGTCATCAGCAGGTCACCGTAACTAGTGAGGCAGGTCACAGACACAAAATCTCTTGTGGATTATGTCATCTAGCCATATGACTAAGAGAAACACAGGCATTCTGCAGGCATGAAATGCAAATGGGTAACTCTGGATGGCTCATCACAACTTCCAGAAAGAGGTAATGAGGCCATCAGTCTTGATGTTCTACTGGAAATGTGATGAAACCTCCTGGCTCCCAGAAACAGTTGTTTTCACTAAAGCTCCCAGCTAGAGTGGCAACTAACATAGTTTTGAGCAAACGAGGGTCAGTTCAGAAACAATTTATTATTTTTCCCCCTGAGATGGCCCATGAAAAAAACCTGCCATACTTTCCTGCCCTGAAGTCTATAGGGAGTTATAGTATTATTGTTCTTGTTGGCTGCAGTTTCAACCAAATGTTTTGATTGGATTTGGCATTTTTGTCCACCTATCAAGTCCTTCCCAAGGACCTGGGATAGGCAGATGTTGTTGCTTAATAATATTAAAGGGATTGTTGCGGGATGTAAGCAGTTCCAAATAAAGCTGCCTTTTGCAATTGACTGGTGGTGATTTTGTCAATGCCAATGGTGTTCAAGTACTGCTTTAGATCCTTTAGAATTGCACTTTTTCTATTGGTACTATCTTTGGGTTTGTTGTTGTTTTTTGCCACAGCCATTTTTCTTGCAGGTCCTTATATTTTGTAATTTTCTCAGTTCTTTTTCTTCACTTCTGTCTCCAATGGTTGCAACATCTGCTCTCCAGACATTGTCGTCTTTCTTAACAATAGTTAAGTCTGGGGTGTTGTTTTGCAGGTGCTTGCCTGTTTGAATTCTAAAGTCCCAGAGCACTTTAATATCTTCATTATCCTATTAACGTTTGTATTTTGTGGTCCAGGAATAGATCATATTTGCAAGCAAGCAGTATTTCTTGCACATATTCCAATGTTCCATTGTTGCTGCTTTGTCATGTTTTTGTTTGTAGATCGTCTGTGTGATCTTCTTGTGGCAGCTAACTGGGCGGTCCACTGTTTCTTCAGCTTCTTTGCAGAGATGGCATTTGCTGTCTGTTGCTGATTTCTCTGTTCTGCTCTTACATGCATTTACTCTTAAGGCTTCATTTTTGTGGAGCCAGAATTAGCTCCTTTGGCTCTATGTCTTTCTTATTGACAATGGTTAAGTTTGGGTTATTATGATTATACATTTAATTAATCTAGATATCCTCAGAGCTAAAACCGATGGCCATTTAAACTTGTATTAGAATTTACATTAAATTGATTATTGTATTCAAGTTTTAATGTTCATTTCTCTCCAACAGTTTCATTGCCTTAAAATATCCATAAAAATCAGTCATGCTAATACTTCATTGAGTGGTAAATGTTTTATGAAATATTTAAGTTATTAAGTCTGTTCTCCAATGTGATTCCTATAGCTCCAATCTCTGTCTTGAACACTCACTCTCATTCAAGTTTAATGCTATAAAAATACATGGGGAGTAACATACAAAAATTATATTTAAATGAATTCACAAATTATCCCAGCCCAGGGCTTCCTGAAGAAGCTCATTTTTTAACACTTTCCTGAAAGTCAGGAGGAATGGAGCCAAACAGATTTTAGAAGGGGTGGGAGCAGTGTCAGGGTAGTCCAGACACAACCCCCAAATCCCCACCAGGTGGAAACTGCTCTATCATGGAGACCAATTTTTACAAGCAGCACATGGACAGAAGAGAAGGGCCTTGATCAGCAATAAAAAATCAAACAGAGCTTGAATACTAATGTAAAGGGTACGTTTTGACCTTCACCTTCAACTCTGAGTGCCAAATGTTGAAGGATACAGGTGTTCTGTTGGCACTTCTTATACATGATCAGTCTGATAAAGATCATGTGTAGAACAAGGGGTCAAACTTTGGATGACTGGAAGCTACTTTAATAACCACAGGGGGCACAGGATTCCTCTCTCCATGTTTTGGATTAGAGAGCAATGCATGCTTTTCAAAACTGTAGGACAGGACCAGGCTGAGCCCGAGTGAGGGGGTCAAATGCATCATCAGTCATGATTCCCTGCATGCGAGATCTAAAAGATCTAAGTCCAGCCCACCTTGAATGCCTTTCTCAATTCACGCTAATTTCCCCTGACCATTAGTAGCTCAAATCCTTGTAGAGAATTTGAGTTTGCAACAAATCTTTATACTCATTTGAACTGCCAGAATCTCCTGATTTCCCCAGCACTTGACAAAACAAAAATGTTTTAAAAGCTCTTCAGCTTCTGTTTTCTTTGTCAAAATGGCAAAAAAGCACACATCCAAAAATGTACTGCAGACGGGGGTAGGGGTGTAATCTGAAGGGGGCAATAGAAGGGGATCAGGATCAATTTGGTTCTGGAATTAAGGTTGCCCATCTCTGATAAAGAAAGTTCATGGAAGGGGATAGGAAAGGCATATATGGAACATACTTGGGATAGGGATAGCATACACATATCCTGTTGTTTACGTGCCTATACATATCCAATTGCAGGGCTTCTCAAGCAGGCCAAAGAAGGGTGTGGCCTCGAATGAGGCATACATGTGTTTTAATATAAACAAAGCTTACAAAATATATTGGTCAGACCTGAATCTACAGGGGTTAAACAGGGATTCGTTCCCTGATCAACCTATTTCAAGATGAGCTTTATCTTTTATTCTACGAGGAAAGTCATTTTTCTTGAACAATACCATTGGTCAAACAAATTTAACTTGCGGTATTTTCTTTTTAAAAAAAAATAGTTTATGTTAGATATTACTGTAAAAGTATATTAAATCCAATTTCATTAAAAAAAAAATAATATCCAGATCAGAGATGTTAAAGCACTAGGTGTGGAATAATCTAATTAATTTAATTTAATGTTATTAAACCGAAAAAGAGAAATTCCATGCTGTTTGGGGAAAAAAAGTGACAGGGTGGGTGGAATGATAAGACAAAAATATTCATCACAGCAGAAAAAAAAAATAGATGCTGTTTTTCTTTTCTGTACTTCAAGCCAAAGCACATCATTCTTAAGTAACAATGCATTTAAAGATGATGGCAAGCCCCAGCAGGTGGCTTAGGAATTCACATTTTAATTAAGTCTTTCTTTCAAAATGCAAAGCACAACTCTTGGCAAAAAAAAAAAAAAAAGAGAGAGAGAGAGAACCTTTTTAGTATGCTACAAACCTTTCTAAGCACTGCAAGGAGCCTCAAGAAATGGATAGAGCAGGAAAAATATTGCTGCAAGGTATTATTGTAAAATAGCATCAGCAAGAGAGATAATGAATTCAATGACCCTAGGATTTTTCTGCACATCTGATTCTGGACTGCACTTGTTTGTTCAAATAAGCATAGGCCTGCCAAAGACAATTATCTACTGATTTTGATCAAGGAAAGTGACACATTCATAGCTCACAAATATATCTGCTATTACAAATGAAAGAGGGCAAGGCAGTAGAGGCTGGTTGACTTCTGTTTGATATTTTTTTTGCTATCTCATGCTAGTGATCCAGCATGTATCAAAATTATGTCTCATGTTATTTAGTCTTTTATAAAGTCAGCTAGAACATCTGGCTCTAACCTGCATCAGATGATTTCTAAAAATTACTTTGCTAGCATATGAAATTTTATTATTTATTTACTTATCTATTTATTCATTTATTTTATTGGCTGCCCATCTTACCATAGGGTAACTCTGGGCGGCTTACAGTTACATAAAAGCTAAAACATAAAACGTTAAAAACAAACAAAACCAGACACATGGGGGAGGGTGGGGGCAGAGTGGGGAGGGGAGATGGGATCTGTCACTATTCAATCAATCACCTTCCTTGCACTGATCTTACAAAAAGATAAAGAGAGTTGGGGCCTCCCAATTAAGGTATTGTACTTGCCACTTCCATTAAGTCTTCTTTTTTGGTATTGATAGATAGATTAATTCTTCCAATTGTTGGTTGCTGTATCGTTCTTTGAATTTGGTAGCATGGTTTGCTAGAACTTTGACAGATTTTTCTGTTCTTGGTGGTTATTTTTATGTTGTGCATATATTTTATGGAGCCTTTCAACATGTTAATGACCAGAGAGCTGATATAACGTCATCTTTTAGTAGTTAGGATTTTTGGAAATAGGAAACACTAAGGTATGTAGAATATTGACATATCTGCTGTACAGTATTTCAGTAATCTATTTACATATTTTGATCTTCTTTGAATCAGTTACCATCTGTCTATTGATATCCTCAAACTCCAGTTTGAGACTGGAATGTCCTTCTGAATCCAGAGATCTTTTGGGAGATGTTCCTTGTTTTTCCATGATTGTTTCCCTATCTCAACAGATATAATTGCAATACTATTTTTATCTCTTCTAACAGCTCTTTGAAATTCTTTATTAAATTTTTTTCCTGAGAAAAAAAATCATTTTTGGTTTTAATTTCTCTTCTCTTTCTGGCATTTCTTGGTAAGTACTGATATCAAGTTTGCTTTCTTCTGATTTTTAGTTTTGGACAGTCTATCTTTGATTCACCCCACAGTTCCTTAGTTGCCTCCCATAAGGTTCAACACTTCAGTGATTCTTGATGATCTCCCTGAAAATGGTGAATAGATGCCCAAGATTCAAGCATGAAACCAGTTGGTTTACTTTTCCAGCTTTAGCTTTGGAAATTGAATCTGAATGGTCTGTAACCTTGGCCCTTGGCTGTGACTTTGTTATTAGAACTGAGTTCTTCCATGTCCTTGTACCAGTATAGTTAATTCATTTTTTGCATATTCTGTCTGGAGATGGCCATGTACATAGGTGTTATCTTGGTTTTGCTAGATGTTCTAGCCCAGTGTTTCTCAACCTTGGTGACTTTAAGATGTTTGTACTTCAACTCCCAGAGTCCCCCAGCCAGTAAAGAAAAGTCCAAACATCTTAAAGTGGCCAAAGTTGAGAAACACTGTTCTAGCCATAAAGAAATCACTGGAATAAGTGTTCTTATTTTATCTGGATTTCTTTCTGCCCAAATAGCTCTGAGCAAATAAACCTTTGGCAGTATGTGTATTTTGCTTCCTTTGAACTCTCATAATTATGCTTGCATCCTTTCTTTGTTCAGATTGACAGATCCTGTTTAATGACTGGCCTCTATATCTGGCCTGATTCCCTAAAAATCTACAGGGTAAATAGTTTTTCTAAGGAACTCAACTTTAGGAATATGTGTATACATGTGCATATATGAATATATGCGCTTAAGTGCCAAAAAAGGCTTCTGGGCTAACCTAAAGCTTACATTTTAAAAATGTACCCACTGTTGTTGCTGTTACTGGTTGTTAAAATTTTATTTCCTGTTCCTTCTCTCATATGTGGGGATTACCTCCCACAGCTCCTACTTTGATGTAAACTAAAGGCTGTCATTTTACCCAAAGCAGAAAACTAACATGTTTTTATTTTACTCAGCAGGATTGGAAATCAGAATTTAATAAACCTGAATGCTGACACCTCTATTGGTGGCAGAGTAAACAATAATTAAATAAACCAAGAATATATGTCAGTATTCCATGATCCTTCTAAAATGCCATTGGATGAGGAAGGTTGGGGGAAAAAAGGTAAAATCTTGAACAGCAGATAATTATATAGATTGGGATAAGAAACAGCATATATTGAGTATATAACAGAAAAAAGAATCCAAAATGAAAATATTAAAGAATGTCCTCCTTGCCATAAGCCTGGCAAAGTGAGAAGAAAAAGAAAGTCAAATATACTTAAGAAGGAAGCCCTGTCTGTCTTTCATCTTAAAAAACAAAACAAAAAACAGGAATAGAAAGTGTAGTCAGTGAAAGCCAATGTAGAAAAGGGCATGAGATAAATTTGATATGTTTCATTCTAGTCACTCTTTTTCTGCTTTCATTCACCCAATAAGTGAAGTATAAATTGTTAATTTCCAGGGTTATAATACAAACAAATGCAAAAAACACAGCAATGTATATTCTGGTTTTTTTTTTTAAATGGTCCTATCAAGGATTCAGAAGAGCCCATCTCATTTAGTTCTTAATCATCAAACTCTCGGTATCCTTTTTTCCCTCTCTTTCCCATGTTGGCCTCATTAATGCCAGACAAATCTGTTTAGCAACGCCAATCATCCTAGACCCATATCTGCAGGCCCAAAACTAGACAATTATGCTCGCAGCCAATGAAAATGCACTTCTTTATGCATGTTCCTATGGTTACACTGAAGAGATTGAGGAGTTGCAATACAAAGCTGGGCCTTTTCATCACTGTTTTCTTTTGTTCTTTCTTTCCTATCTGTTCTTTCTGAATCAACATGTGTCAAACATAAAAGAATGACAAACCTCAAAAGCAGTAACTATCTATACCTCTTCTCCATCTCATTCCTGCTGTCAGAAAATCACTAGGTAAGTGGGCCAGATGGATGAGATGAAAGCAACCAGCTATGAAAATTACTGTGATAGAAATAAGTGAGGAGACACGTTGCATTGCATCTTAATACTATTGTTAGGTATACAAAAGATGGTTCAATTGTGGATCAATTCTAACAGTGATTAGGACAGTTCAGCCCAATATTTAGATTTTTATTTATATATTGGTCGTTTGGTATGTTTGGTATATTGGTATTTATATTGGTAATTGATGTTATGTATTTATATTGTACAACACCCAAAGTTGCACTGTCTGAGTTGAACAAGCCTTATTCCTCTTTAAATACATAAAAAAAAATTAGAAAACATTGCTATTATACAAGCTGGGCCAAAAAAAGATACTAGTTGAATATGATTAAGGCTGCTAGCCATAAGGATGGAGAAAAGCATTTAATTAAATATTTATGCCCAGTTCCTTACTGATGCAAATCTGTGAGAGAATGTAATCTGGCTTCCCAGGAGGGAGGGGTACATTCTAAGGACAAGAGACAATTCAGTACAGATAGTTTGTGTCAGAGAAAGTGGATAAAGACAGCTCCTCCCTAATAGTTCCCAGAGTACATAACTAGTATACTAATAATACTAATATTCTAATAGTATAGGGGTAATTTATTTTAATTTGGCAGGAAGTCTATAGGTGAGGAACAATAAAGACATCTGCTTGGAAGAATCAAAGTCTCTTTATTTTTTTTTGGGGGGGGGGGAACCTGACATAAAATAAGCTTATATAGAGAGAATCATTTGGTATAATGGTCAAGGTACTAAGAGCAGAGTGATCTAGGACCTAGTCCTTCGACTTTGTCCAGTCACTTTCTTTGAGTTCTAGACAGCCCTCAGCTGTCATTTCTCAAGGCTAATCATATCCAATCTATCTTGGTAAGATACGACTTCCAGGCTTTTGATTATCCTTATTACTCTTCTCTGCCTCAAACTGGACAAGATAGGTCTGACTTATGCAGTACAACTATTAATTTCTGTGACGTGGAAACTACTTACATTTGCAAATGAAGATATATACATGTCCAGGGGTGATATTGTAGGCTCTAAACTGGGTCAGTCACTGGATCAAAGTTTATTCTTTCAAGTTTTTGGGCTCGTTGCTGGAGCTCACCATCAGGAATCTTCTCTCTCATATTTTGGAGATAGATGTTTCCTGATGATGGGCTTCAGCAAAAGCTTGGAAGAATAAACCTTTGGTTTGGTGACTGGCTCAGATTGGATCCTACTACTTATATTGTTGTAAGGGATGCAATTAGTTTTGGTGTGCCCCAAATCAAACACCCACATTTCCAAGTCACCATCCTAGATATAATGGACTGGATATTTCCTGATTAAGACACTACAGCTTTTGTTGACAGCTTGACAGTTATTGTAGCTATTTATAGTTTAAACTATGATAAGGTTCTGACAATTGACTTTGCATTTTTTGCAACTGTGATGGTCAGTCTATCAGTCCATCAGTCATAGACATGATGTATCTATATACCTATGCAGCTATGTCTGTTTCCACTTTTCCACATTCAAGTTTCACAATCAGGTTTTGCTGTAAAACATTGCAACTGAAAATGAAGGCTATGGCCTGCTGGCAGAATTAAACGTGAACAATCTGGCAAAAAATAAGAAACTAGTAGATTGAAAGGATGAAATCACTGGAGGGGAAAGGAATTTGAAACTAATTGTATCTAAGTAGCCCTAAAGCAATATGTAACCCATCTATCTCCTTTGTTGTGCCCTATAGATCCTAGAAATCAACTGCTTGTTTTGGCAATGAATACTGAGAAGTGATGGCATGGTTTCACATTCCTGGCAAGAAAGAAAGAGTTCTGCATTAAGTTCAGCACACCAAAAAACCCAAAAAGAGCCTACATACTACACCCCTAAAATGATGCCCCAAAATCTCAGTTCTGCCCATGCCCAACGTGTCAACGGTCCTCTCACTTTTCTTCTTCACTGTTTTCTTTCATTAGTTCTGTTACTTTGTGACACAAATAAGTTTACACCATCCAAACTGAAGTAAACGTACAGCTTTTTCAAACTGGAAATTGTATCTTTCCTTAAGGACTTTTTTTTCGTTCCGAGTATAACTAATGTAACATTAATTTTCTAGACTGTTGTATCCTGATTCATCTCCCCTACATATGTTCCAGATGTTTCTTGTTATAAAATGGTAATATCAATTGTACTATGTCCATGTTTTCTTATTTTGGTTTATTTTCTTATGAATGCAGTTATTATATTAGAAAACAGAAAATACCCCTATTTATTTCTTATTTGCCCTAAACAGCAAAATTATATGAGGAGTATTTAAAATCAAAGGTCAAAGAATGAGTTCCCTAAGATCCCAAATCACTTGACCTAGAAATTTGCTCTTACAACAAATTCATTTCGCCACTAGTGGAAATTCTCCAGCCTGGTCATCAAACATAGGGCAATTTCCTTTTTTATAGGCATCTCTCATAAAATACTTCTGGAAATAACATGAAAAGGTCTGACCATCACTATATAAATCTCTGTTCAGATTAGTATTATTCTATTTAGCATACAGGTGATAATTAAATAACACCCCATCATTGCCACCTATCACTTCATCTATTATCCAGCCAGCACTTGCCATTTTTACCTTGGTTATATATATTCCCAGCATATCCCTACCTGTGATCATCCTCACCTCATCACATGGAGCTATCCGGTGGATGATGTCTTTCAAACATCCAATCATCTTTTCTTCCTGAAAATCATAAGGAAAGGTTTCTGTCCATTCTGTTAATAACTGTAAAATCTTGGGCCCAAATTTTCTGATCCGTGCCTAAAATAGAGGTTAAGGAATGAAAGATGAAAAATAAAGGGATGTAGATCAGCAAGAGAGAGAGAGAGAGAGAGAGAGAGAAGGGAGGACCTTAATTTAAAATTAAAGCATTTCCAGGATACCTGGAAAACTTACATATGTACAATAATCTTAACATGGATGATACATTTCCTGAGATTAGGTAGGGATGAGTGAATTATTCAACTTTCCTTCTGGGTTAATTTTTAGTAATTTATAATCACATATCAATTGATTTTTCCATTAAACCATTGGTGGTGGTGGTGATTGTTTTTTTGTTTTTTTTTTAAACTGCCTTTATTATTTAAATTGTTTTTTTTTAATTGGATTTAGCAAAAATGAAATTTCTCAACCATTGCTTCTTTAGCTATACCTAATATCTGAGCGTTCATGTTTCACAGCTACCAGTTTGCTTGAAAAGATTTATATCGTCGTTGATATAAATCAATTTAGTATTTTTCCTAGTCTCTATTTTTAATACATTTGTGCGTGATTATGCATGATGCATTGTCACTTCCAAAGTATTTTTAGAAGTCATTTCAGCAAGTTCCTTTGAAACAGCACACATACCCATTATAGTAATAGAAACTCTAGTTGAGAACAGAAATTTTCCTCGCATTGGCCTCCAAATGAAAGGTACCCTTTAATCAAACAAAATTATATTGTGTGTATTGAAGCTTCCTGCCTTTTCCACAAAACTGGTCAGTAGGGCTATTTTAGTATTTGTTCAAAATAGGTTTCAAGAGAACTATCACTGGACGTAATATAGCAGTTAAAGACTTTTGAAAATGTCAAGGAAATGGGGATCATGCATTCTCTTTTTTCCCCTTTTTTTCAAGTTGTCTATAAAATACAACCACATGTGAGCCCAAAATTTATGTTGCTAAGTGAAAAATTAGTTAAATGAGTTTTGCCCTGTTTTATGATTTTCTTTTCACATTTGTTAAGGGAATCACTGCAGTTCTTAAATTACTAACAGTTGTTAAATGAATCTCGTTTCCCCATTCACTTGGCTTGTCAGAAGCTTGCAAAAGGTGTTTCCATGACCCCCGGTGACAGTGCAACAGTCATAAATGTGAGTCAGTTGTCAAGCATCCAAATATAAATCATGTGACTATGAGGATGCTGCAACAGTCATAAGTGTGAAAAATAGCCACAAGTCACATTTTTTAGTGCTGCTGTAACTTCAAATGGTCACTAAGTGCCGTTTAGCACTTATCCAGCACCACCTATATGGTTAATTCAGGGCAGATGAAAAAATTCCCTTAGTAAACAGAGAACAAGCACAGAAAACTAATCACAGTGAAACACTTGTTTCTTATCATGCTCTGAACAGGGTAACTTAGCACATGTCCAAAAGCTACAATATTAATGAGTATGTACACCTTCCTTTGGAAAGCATCTCTTGCCAGATTTTCAGGAAAGGTAGAACATGTCTCTGGGTGTCTTATCACTTGCTGTTGTAAAGGGCCAGGAATGTTGGAACAGGAGACAGTGGGAAACTCACTGCAAATCGGGTACCCATGCATTACACATTTTGCCACTGACTTTAACAGAAAGACAATTTAGCAACTGTTTTTGCATTAGTTATATTATCCTGCTGCATCTTGCTTCGAAAGGGGCTGAATGTTCTCCCCTCTCTTGTGGACCTCGGCTGCTGTAAACAAAATTTTCTGCTATCTGAATACAGCTGCTCGGTCTATGTTGCAAGACTTAGGGATTTAGTGTCTTTATGGGTGTGCAACAATGCTGTCATTTTAGCTATTTTTATATTTAATTTCTTCTGTTCAAAGATTGTATGTACAGGTTTGTATGTCTGCTAGGGTGACCAACCATCCTCTTTTGCCCGGACATGTCCTCTTTTTACGTCCAGTCCGGGGCGTCCGAGTGGGTTTTATAAATTTTATAAATTTACCCGGACGCCCCGGACTGGACGTAAAAGTGGAGATGTCATGTCTGGGCAAATGGGGAAAAGAAGTGGCTCCGGGTCGGCGGTAGAAGAGCCACTGCGGAGCTGCGCCCCCTCCGCCCCCCCCCGGATGGAGCGCATGCTGGTCTGGCCGTACGTTAGAAAGCAGCCAGCCTTTTCTCAACCTCTGGCTGCTCTCAGACGCGTGGGACTTCAACTCCCAGAATTCCTCAGCTCGAATAGGGCTCCTTTCCCCTTGGGCCCAGCGAATCCACTGAGGGAGAAAAACGCCGCTCAAGCCCCCACCCCCCTGCCACCGCCACCGCCCCCCACCCCCCTGCCCCCCATCCTCTTTTTTGGCTGAGGAGGGAGAAAAATGCCACCCACGCCGCTCCCCCCACCCACCCCCACCCCCCCTCCTCTTTTTTGGAAACCAAATATGATCACCCTAATGTCTGCATAGGTTGGAGGAAGAAATAAGCAGAACGATCAAGGTAGAAGAAGTGGAGACTGTTAATAAATGAATAATAAAGATGAATACAATTTTAACAATAAGTGGTTCTTGACGTTTCCTAGTATGATTTGACTATTTGTACCCCAGGACTATCATTAAGTGTTGTATCTTATTATTCCTGAAAAATGTACCGTTTCCTTTAATGTACACTGAGAGCATATGCACCGAAGACTAATTTCTTGTGTGTCCAATCACACTTGGCCAATAAAGAATTCTATTCTGTTCTGAAAACAACAGTGCATAGCCACAGGAAATTTTCTGTATCTGACAGAAAGAACCTACATTATTATAGGAATTTTTGCACCCGATTTCTTTTATTTCATTGATTCTTACAATAGCTTGTTACTTCACCTCTTAGCTATTGAATAAACAAATATATGTAAGCCAAAATTTACTCATAATATGTGAGAATCAGAAGAATTGTGTTTCTTTCTGCTGTTTCCAGCAGTCTCTCCCAATCTGACTGCTCAAAAAAATGTGTGGACTTTAATAGCCAGAATTCTAAGCAATAGTCATGCTGGGGTGGCAGTTTTGGGAGCTGATACACACATTGATGCAGCATCCAGCCTGGGGAATTCTGCTATCTAAATGTAGCCCTTAGAAAGTGGAAACAGAATGCAGCTTGTCTGACATAATTTCTTTCTATGGGAAAAGAGTGGGGAGTTCATCACATAAACCACTTTAATGGCACAAATTGGATGGAATACAGAACTAATGAAGGTAATATGTCCTGTGAGTTTTGTAGAGATGTAACAAGCACAAATTAAATTATTCCCTGTACTTCTAAGGAGTAGAAAATTAGTTTCAGGTGAATGTAATTTTTATTTTAACATAGATGTTCACACAAAAAGTTTACTTCCCACTTTGGGCAAAATTAAACAAGTGACATTTTGTACTCTTATCTAATTTACTATTCTTAATAACATCAGCAATGAAAAGCATCTAAGAAGACACTTTGGTGGCTATGGAAAAGTAACAAGCTGAAGTTTTAAAAATTAAAAGAGAAATGTGAATAATAAACCAAAAGAATGATCTTGATAATGTTTTCTTATTGGATCTAAAAAAAGAAGTTTGTTAAACCATGGGGGGAGGGGGGGAATCTGTGCAATATGATAAAGAAGAAGTGAAAAGAAATAAAATCCTGTAATAACATTTGATTGAATTGAAGATTACATCTATTAGAAATAAAGGAAAGTAATATAAAATTGGCTGATTTCATCAGATTAAAATTTACTATTTTATACAAAATTCTAACACACTTTTGTGGACTATTTGCTGCCACCACAGCTGAAAGTTGATGTTTTATGGATTTGCTTATAGATAAGCGATGGCATAAGGGATAAAGAGATAATCTGTTTAACTAATGGGTGGTGAAGAATTAATAAATTTGTTTATACTTGTGCTGCTGAAGGTTGGAAATCATTTCTTTATATATTTTTTTTCTTTTTCCTTAGTCTTGCTTTACTTCTTTCTTTTTCTTTTTTCTTTCATTTTCTAATTTTTTCATTGTCTTCCATGTTTAGTTTTTATTAATTTTTATTATAATTTTATTGTCAAAATATTAATAAAAGCTATATGTAAAAAAAGAAACTTCAGCACATACAAAATGTGACAATTTGCTAACTGGCACTAGATGCAATGAGCATACTGTATTACATCTGTGGTTTGGACCTTTCATTGTTTTTCAGTAATTACAATATGTTTCTGAGTGCAATTTAGATTTTAAAGTATAATTTATATACAGAAAAGTAGGCTTTAACCTGTAAAGAGCTACACAGCCTGGCAGCAAAGTATTTTCAGAACCTTCACCTCTTTCAGATAATCAAAATCTAATATGAACTGTGGAATTAGGGAAGGCTGAGGTGGAGAAGGAATGATTTTCTATTATAGCTCTAATTTTCAAAAACAATGAACAACTTTCCAAAAGCAATTTGAGTTCCCACAAGCCTATGGTCATTTGGAAATTGATCAAAGCAGAGCTGTTTCAGACAGTTTTTAATTAATTCATTAATATAATACCGTCAAAATGTTAACTTAATATGCCTGTTATTGAAATGATCTTTAAATTTAAGGTAATGATAAGATTTTTCAAAGTTCCACTACTTTACTGGAAATTTTTTGCTCTGAAAACTTCAGTAAAAACTGAAATCCAAATATTTTAATCCCTGGGGATTATCCGTAGTTTCAGATGCAGATTTATTTGCCTTTTTCTGGTACCTGAAGCTGGATGGATATAAGGGTCTCTTTACCACTTGAACCATAAATGCTGTAATAGTAGTAGTAGTAGTAGTAGTAGGAATAGCACTTGTTATTTTTGTCCTGTGTTCTACTTAAGAAGGCCATTGACACAATTAACAATTGTTTATAAAAATTAATTAAAATAATTAAAATAATTGATTAAATATTTTAATTATCAAATAAAAGGTTGGCCAAGGAGATATAGTATATCTTTAGATATTTTCTAAATATCAAGACACTGGAGTTTAAATACCACTCCAAAGATTTATATATACCGGTATATAGTTTACATCGTATTAAAGTAAAGCAGTTCAGGTACTCCTTGACTTGACCATAATTGACCCCAAATTTCTGTCGGTAAGCAAAATATTTGTTTAATGTGTTTTGCCTCATTTAACCATATTTCTTGCCACACTTGTTAAGTGAATCACTGCAGTTGTTAAGTTAGTCACATGGTTGTTAAGTGCATCTGGCTTTCCCATTGATTTTGCCTGTCAGCAGGTTGCAAAAGATGATCACACGAGCCTGAGACACTGCAAATGTCATGAATATGAACCATATATGAACAAATATGAGCCAAGCTTTTGATCATATAACCATGGGGATGTTGCAATGGTCCTAAATGTGAAAAATGGAAAGTTCAGGACTACCTGTACATTCTAGTTTCAGATGATGTAAAAATAGGAAACTAGCATTTTGTTTATGGACACCTTGATAAAATGAGATAAAGTTTGATTAATATTGTTTATCCCTATCTGCAGGAATGCATTTCAGTTCAGAAGTACAGTTTAATTCCTGATGCCTTATAATACCTAGAAATTGTTTCAGCTAGATGCATACTGAATGTAAAGCCTTCTTTGAACTTGAGCATTTTTCTATTTAAAATCAGGAAGTAATCTTTTATTGTTGAAGATGTAGTGGACAGTCATTTATTTAAGTAAGATTTAGTTTATTTGCCTTTTATAGACACTAAAATCATGGAAATAAAGAATACTGTATTTAAAATATAAAGCAAGACACTTTCATAGCATATATCCTATAATAAAAAGTGTAATCAGAATTTTTATTTACACTAGGTTTCTTTAACATTGTTGTTAATTATTTTTAAATGGTTGATAATCACATCAAATTTATAATCGTTTGAACAGATTTAAAAAGTAGCGTAAGCACAATTTCATGAAGCAACTTCCATTCATTTAGGAATGGAATAAGATTATTACATAATGCAAAGAGAGAGAGAGAGACTGAGGCAATGGCTAAAATGTTGTAAATTTTGTAGTTTTAGTAGAAGAATTAGTAGGTTGACATTTAAACAGAATATTTATGAGTTTAATACAGGAACTGGCAACTCCGTCATTAAGTGCTGTGATCATTAAGTAGAAAATCACATATCCATGGTGAAGTTATGATGCCATTTCTCATTCAGTTGTTAAATGAGACATCACGTGACTGCAGCTTATGATTTTAGTTCTGTGTTCTCCATTAACTCTGCTTGTCAGAAGCCAGTTGTGAAAAACACAAATGGTAACTTTGGAATGCTGCAGTGGTTGTAAATGAGCACCAGTTTTGAAATGTCATATGGCAGTTCCTCAATTGTTAGCTTTCAGTTTTTTAATGACTTGTTTTTAGTTGTTCCACTTCTCTAAATGCCCTTACCCCTGTATTCAAGGACACAGTTTCATTGTCTCACTTTTGCTTCAGCAGTTTGCTATTTTAGGTACTTAGTTTTGTGAGCACCTGCAACTCTTTTTACCAATGCTGAAAATTTTGCAAATTGCAATCATATAACTGGAAAGGATACATAACCTGAAATTACTGTTCCTGGTATCATAGAATAGAACTGAAGAAAAGTATCTGAGGACGTAATATTCATGAGAATAATTTATCTGCCATTTTCTGTCTCTCTGTGCAGTGTAGTTCTAATGGACCATCCCTGGCATAACTCTACATAACAATATGGTTTATTACTCTAACATTTATGCTTGTTAGTGACACTAATTTTATTTTCTTTAAACAAACCTAGGGATAACACATTGATAACATTATTACATGCTCATCACAACTGTATTTGTTATGAGGATAATTGATAGTTTCAACTTCTAGACATGTCAGTCAGGCACTTTCCTCGATGGTATAAAACTCACATTCATGACCAGGCATAAGCAAACATTTTACCTGCATGATGTGTTTAACCTCCAGCCCAGGAAACAAGAGATGTTTTTCTTTGAACAGGCATCTTGTGAAATGAACTCCAGACTGCTCTCCTGTTTTCATTACAGCATGTGGTTTATTAAGGCTACTGGTCTGAACTTTCTGTTCTGCAGAATTACCTTTCACATATATAAGTTTTAGTTTGCTTTTAAAACTAGTCTTACAATAGGAGTTGCTGTACTAATTCATTTTAGGAATGTCATTCCATGAAATATTAGCTTTGTTTTGGTCACTGGTTATTCCTCATCAAATTTCTGAAATCTTACATTGCTTCTTGAGGATTTTTAGGCCTCAAAATAAATGATGTCCTATTCATACTCTTTGTGTAGAAGAAAATTGCATTTTGGGGTCTTTATTTTGTTTATAAATACTTTTTCTAAAATTGTAACCATGGTCTTTTCTTTTCTGCTGTTAAGAAAAAACAATTCCACAAGAAACTGGTAATGTGGTGTTGTGCCAAACAGAGGTATTGCTGATAATTTCCAACTAACATGAAAATGCTAGAATTTTGTAAACATAGGAATGGAACAAATGAAAGCGTAATAAGTAATTACATTGGTTTATTTGTCCAACCCGAGATCTGCTGTTTGCATATATATTTATGGTGGATAATTTTTGGGTGGCTATTTTGGGAGTGTTTCTCTCAGTGGCCCTCTTCTTTGAGGAAATAACTTTTTAATTGCACTTCCTGTGCCTGGGAGGTTTACCTGACTCCCTATACTATGTATTTGGGACGTCAGAATCTCTGTTGTTATCTCTATATATCTAGAACTATCTATTCTACAGTATATATTTTTCAATGCCTTTAATATGTTGCTTCAGGATTATATATAATTTTAGTAATTTTAACTCTCCTAAAAACATAATTTCATTTCATTAAAAATAGAGGAAGATGACTGCTTAACCTTAATAATGTAACATCTTTGAACAGTATTGTATTATAGTGTACTAGAATTTGTGACAGAAGCTCTTAACAATTGTTTAGAAGCCTATATTGGGTGTTAATTATCATACTACTGCATACAATATTTCTAAGTGCAATATATACAAAAAAATTATCAGTTTAGGCAACTAGTTATTTGTACTGATTGCCATACTGATTAATAGACTCCATTATATAATTCTCCAGAAGATGAGGAACAATTTGTGATTCAAGACTCCTATCTGAGTTGATACTTGATAATAATTTTAACAGATAAGTGAAGAAAGGCAGAATGATGAAGTATCTGTCCAGATTTCATGACTATCAAATACATGCACACAGAGACGGTAGTAATCTGCCTTTTTTTCATACGATGTGGTGAATTTTAAGTTATTAATCACAGTTTGAACAAATATAGCTTTTTAATGTATATTCTTGCCCTTGATAAATCCTACAAAATAAGTTACAAACTAGTCTTGAATATTTCATTTTAAATTTCTGAAATAAATATAGATAGTAAAAATATATGTGTTTCATTTACTAAAAACGCAAATAATTTATAGAATAATGAGAATTACAGTCAGGAAAAAGGAAATAAGATTTTTTTTTAATTAAGAATGTGTTACATGTATATTAGGTGTCATATGATGTATTATCTAGCATGAACTTTCTACAATTAGGCTTACAAGAGGAGAAGTTTATAGATTTTAATTTACTCTCAAAAAATAAACTTTTACTATTTCTGGAGATTAAATAAGAAAATCACTGGTACTGTGAGTCTGTATTCATTTGTAATCAGTAAATTAAGTAGAGCTATTTATTTTTCAAAGCTGGCATATGTACAATGAATATTACCTCATAAAAAGAAATTATAATATAGAAAGTAATTTTTGCTTACAGTCTTACCAATAGATATTTCTTTATAAATAATATAATTTGTAATTGGGGAATGCAGATGTTGGCAGTATATCTCAGTGTTATTCTGAAGCCTTTTATTATTTTACATATTTATTTGTATCTCTAGGTATGAATACATACTTGAATTGGCTGCTATTGCCATTTTTAATGGATAATGTACAGCTTTATAGCACACTTGCTCATGATATGTAACAGGATAGGACCTGGAATTTATATATGCCCATATTAAAAAGATATATGCATATTTGAATAATACAATGCGGAAAATAACAAATGTGGTAGAACCTTTTTATAAATGTAAATTTTAAGACGTATTCTTGCAGTATTCTCACCATAACATGAAGTTCTTAATTAAATGAAAAAATCTACCTACATAAAAACAGAAACCAAATCTGATTTGCTTAAGAATAAATTGTTATTCCACTCTCCTGGAATAGTTTATTTAAAAACAGGAAAAAGAAACAAAAAATGATTTTTTTTTTTACATTCTATGCCTCAGGGGCTAAAAGTAATGAATATTTTATGAGATTATTTTAATTAAATTCCTG
>JAEANM010003202.1:0-22841 GCA_017656035.1 Myanophis thanlyinensis
TACAAGTGTGTGAAGTAACCAATCAGAGAGCAGGATTTTCCCACTCTCTGATAACCGACACCAGACTTGGTGTCTCTGCATTTATAATTATCCGGTTTTCCCGCTCTCTGCTAACTGACACCAGACTTGGTGTCTCCTGTATTTTTAAACAGGTATAGAACAGGTTTTCTTGCAAATTCAATTCAGTCCTTTATTGTCAATGCACAACACGTGTGCAGCGAAATTGAGTATTCTTCATTACCAAACTTATATGCTTCATTAACAAACGAGGCAACACGATTGGTGAAAGAAAAATCACCAAGCTCAGAGAACACCAAAGACCACCACCCAAAGTTTCAATCCTAAACTACAAATGTACTGCTTTCTGTCTTCAAAGTCAAACAAAGTATTACTGTGCATTTGATCCGTAAGTCAAGATCATTATTTGCTGCCGATAAGTCTAGATCAGTGGTGGAATTCAGCCAGTTTTACTACTGGTTCAGTACCGCGTGGCTTCTAAAACTCAAGTTTTTCCATTCCGGAGGTAGCCCAGATGATTGGGAAGGCTGCAGAGGCCCAAAAAACAGCTGTTCCGAGCGATTTAGGTAAGTAAAACAGAAAAAAACCCAAGGGGATATAGGATAGGAAAGGGCAGGGCAGATGGGCAGGACCAAACTCCACTACTGGTTTGGTAGAACTGGTGCATCCAGGCTGAATTTCACCACTGTTCTAGTCCCAGTTTGGAGTATCATTTCTTTATTATGATAAAGTGGGAGCAGGCAAGTTAGTCCCCATCCCCTAATTGTAAAGACCACAGAAAAGCAGGTGGCAATATTGTGGATTGGGGGCAGGAGAATTTCTGTTTTGAAAAATGTTGGGGTTCACAGGTGCAATTTGCTTTAGTTTCTGGATGAAAACGGTGAAAGGCATATCCGTTTGTTATTTGTTGGCTTGCAGTTGAGTTTCAACAGCACAATCCCAGAGAAAGAGAGAAATACCATCCCTGGTCTACATACAGTAGATAAGCTAGAAAATTGGACACTCATATTTATACTTTTGAGCAGATTTTTTTCCCGCTCTGCATTTATGGTTTTTTTTTTTCAAGCAGTCTGCAGGAGGCCTTAAGTATGTGTAGAATAGCAGGAAAGGAACCAAAAATTATTGGTAGAAGTACATCTGATTCATTTGCTTAACACCTGTGCAAGATGTAGAATAAGATTCTTGTTTTCATTATATTATATTGAGTGGCGTTGGGGCCCAACAGTTAAGGCACTGTACCTGTCACCTGGAAAGTCAGCAGCCCGGGTTTGAGACCCAAGCATCATGTGACGGGGTGAGTTCCCATCCTCATCCCGTCTCTTGCCAGCCTAGCAGTTCGAAAGAATGCAAATGTGAATAGATAAATAGGTACCACTTCAGTGGAAAGGTAACAGCATTCCATGACATCATGCTGACCATATGACCATGAAAATGTCTCTGGACAGCATTGGCTCAATGGCCTTGAAATGGAGATGAACACTGCCTCCTATAGTCAGCAACGAGTAACGGAGTAAAATCCACAGGACTCCTTTCATTATATAGCAATGGATGATATGATAGCCTGTCACAATCTATAATGCAACTAGATTTCTTTAACTAATGCATAAAAGGCAGCATTGCTTTTTCCAATAGAGTGAGGTACTTGGAGTCTGGCATTTGTAATGCAATAAAAGCTGTCTAAAAAAAACCTAGTACATTGCTTTACAGGGAAGAAAACAGCACATTGAAATGTCAAGCTGTTTTGATTTTGTATCCCAAGTAAGGAAGATGTTTATGCTGCCAGAAGATGGGATGAATTTAAGTTTGATTTATACTTTTTTATGACTTACCCTAAAATTAAAAAAGGTAATGTAAAATTAAACCCTTCCAGCCTGCTTCTTTTAATATACTGTGTAAGGTTAAGTTGTTTATAAATCTATGGATTAAGTGGCTGGAGAAATTAATGCTCTCTATCGATTATCCTAAAGCATTTTTGCAGAAGAACTGGGTTCTGGGTGCTATAATCTCCATTGCCCGTGCTGGCTAAAAATAAGAATTGAAATTAAGTGTGACTAGTGAGGAATTTTTCACAACTTCCCAATACAGTACCTATTGCTTCTTTTTACCAAAGTTCCATTGTGGGTACAATCAAGCTAGGCAAAGAATTTTGCTAACACAGCAATATTGTTTCTGTAATAATTTGTGTTTCATCCAATATATGTGGTCTCTTTTTCATTGTTGGTTAGCTTGGATCTCCATGCTTGCCCTCACATCTTGAAAAATTAACAGTTGCACACAGCTCATCTATTCAAGTTTACCTGATTTGGCTCACTCAAATTTCTTCAAGTCAGTGTAGTGGTGACTACCTGGACAAATCCTTGCAGTTTTCTTAGTGGTTTGCTACTGCCTCCTTCCTGTAGCTGAGAGAAGAACTGGTCCAAGGTTGCCCAACTGGCTTTGTGTCTAAAATGGGACTAGAACTCACAGTCTCCTGGTTTCTAACTTGATGTCTTAACCAGTACACCAAACTGGGTCACACCAACTAGAGCAGGGGTATCAAACTCGTGGCATCACTTTGTCACATGACGTATCATGACTTTTCCCCCCTTTGCTAAAATGGGATTGGCGTGGCCAGCATCCAGCCTGCGGGCCGCCATTTTGACACACCTGAACTAGACCATCATGTTAAGTCATAATGTGTGTGTAGCGTTGTTGTATAAATTCAGCCATTATATTAAGTCCCATTCAGCACACTGTGTGAAGTATTTACAAAGCCATAAAAAGTAGATAGGACCTATTTTTAAAAAAATTCCTGAAAGTCTCTGAAGTGATCCCTTTGAGTTAGGTGAGGTCAAGAAACAAATGCAGAAGAGATTCTGAGAATATTTCTGTTTTCTTTATTTACTTAAAAGAATTTTTATTTATTTACTTAAAAGAGACTTCCATCTTAAGCAACTCTGGGCGGCTCATAGCAACCATAAAACCAATATACAGATCAATCATAAATTTTAAAAAAATGCAGTAAAAAACAAATTGTTAAATTATTATTATTGTAGGGTTGAATAACAAACTCTTAAAAGCCTATCAAAGTTTCCATGGGTATAAGAAATAAAAGCAAGGTAGGTTTATTGTGAATTTCTTTATGATACTTCCCTCTTTCTCAGGACTGTATGATCTTTTCTGACTCTTAACAGTTTTCTCATTCTTTCTTCATTCCTGTGGCCAGGTCTACATTTCTTCACAGTAGATAAGTACATACAAAATTGATAAGTACATCACTTTTTTTTTCTCTACCACTCAGTCAGTCTCTTTACATCGATTGGGAAGTTTTCTACAGTGATTCAACTTCAATCATCTTCAGCTGAATACAGTTTCAGAGGTTGCATGAGAAAGGGATTTTTGTATACATGACTGTCGAGTTCAGCTCCTGTCAGCAACTTCCCCAAGACCACAGTTTATTTATTTTATTTTATTTATTATTTAAATTTCTAAACCGCCACTCTCCCGAGGGACTCGGGGCGGTGTACAACCATCTAAAAAAGTAGTGATGAACAACAGTTAGAAACAAATGTAAAATATAAAATTAAATAGTTAGCAATTATAAAATTTAAAAAATTTAAAAAACCCAATCAACCCCAAAATTAATGTTCGGCCAGATCGGCCTGTTGAAACAAATGGGCCTTTAATGCGCGCTGGAAGGTCTGCAGGTCTGTAATGGTCCGGAGCTCTGGGGGCAATTCGTGGAGATTATAGCTCACAATAGGATCAAAATATTGGCAAGCTCCATTGTTTATTGCCATGATTTACCTTATGTGGGATCAACCCATGCTGCAGTTTGTATAATGATGATGACATTTGCTTATCTTAAGTGGGAGGCAAAATCTGGAATAAATACTAGATGGCAGCAGAGGGATAGACTTTTCTGGCTCTGTTCCACCACTAAGCACTTGCCTAGTTTTTGGCATCCCAGATATGGTAGCATCATAAAATCCCATATATTATTCCAAATTCTTTGGTCCACAACAAACCAATGAGATATCATTTGTGGTAGCAGAACCTCCTTCCTTCTTCTCCTCATTGTTGTAACTACATCCTGGTTATGTTTTCAAAGTAGAACTCTCAGGCTGGAGCAGAGCAAGTGAGACCTAATTTCCCTCCATGGGTTTGATTTTAAGCAGGTTGAAACAGCCTTAAATGAACAAAATCAAGAGGCTGATTCCCACAGTACTATAGACTGCAGTAAAATAAGCTTAGATTTTAACATTAGCTCAACATAACTGTGTGAATGGGGCCATCAAATACCTTTTTAGTTTGAACCCGCCCTTCATTTTTAATAAAGAGAAGGCCAGCTGAACCTATTAAATATGTAGCTGAGTGAGAACTCAGTCTGGTTTCTCTATGTCTCTCTGTGTATGTGCCTAAACATAGTCATTGTGTTTGGTTGATTATAATTTACTCATTTTTTAGTGATTTAGAAGTCAACCAGAGTGATTGGGATGCATAAATTTAACAAGTTGTTAGATTATTGTTGTTTTGTTTAGCATACTGAGTGAACTCTTAAGAGAGATCTTCTTGGGTTACACAACTTCAGGGTCTGGTACTGTGGTAGAATTCAATTTTTTTTACTACTGGTTCTTGGGTGCTGCTTGGTGGGCGTGGCTGGGGGAGTCATGTGACTGGGCAGTTTCTGTAAGCAGGGCAATAAAGATTAGGCTAGAAACAAGAATGTTTCCTGCCTTCCTTACAGGATTAACCCTGTAAAGTGGGAAAAACAAAAGGAGATTTCTTCTAACAACCGGTTCTTTGAACTGCTTAGAAAATTTACTACCGTGAACCTGCTAGAACCTGCTGAATTTCACCTCTGGTCTGGTAGCACCTTTTCAGACTTAACAAATTGTATTCAAAAGGATGCATTTTTGCTAAGTCATGTATGATCTATGATGATGATTTGTCCTTGACTCCTCGTGAGGGTGGGTGCACATGTATACACATACAGTATATTCTTTTTTTGACACAAACTAATGCTCATAAATTTGTTCATCATGGCAGGTGCTTGACAGTTAATGTTTAAACATCTAGTCTCAATCCTTCTTTGCCTTGTGCTATTAATCATGTGGAGAACGTTAAATTGCTTTCTCTTTTTTTCCTTCCTTCCTTCCTTCCTTTTTGTCTTTCTAGAAAGCTCTTCATTTTCAAACCCCAAAGGATTTTTCTGTAACCTGCCAATACCTGTTATATATGGTCAGTGCAGGTTTGAGTTAAATTTTTATTTATATGCACATGTATTCAAACTCGCAGATGCTGTAAATGAAAAAAGTAGGAGAAAGGGAGATATTTTAAAAGTTTGCCTTGGAGAAAAAGTGAAACGGTGGGATTTAATGTTTCTGAGCTCTCCCTTTGACCTACAGCACAACCCATTGCCATTCTTCCTTGCATTTTTCATTGCTTCAGTACCCCCTCAGGAGGGGCATTGAAGTGATGAAAAATGCAAGAAGGAAGAACTAGACATGGTGTGGATTTCAGAAGAGCCTCTACTTATCTTGAATTTCCCTCCATTAATGGTATACAAGCCCTTAGCAATGCGCCCTTCCAAGAAAGACTGGGAATGGATAGCAGTTAACGTTTTCTGACAGGGATCTTATTTTCTTATGTCTCAGGGTACAGCTGTTAAATGCAGCAAATTATATAGTTCATGGGTGGGTAGCTTGCAGCCCTATGGCCATATTCCGCCCTCAAACTCATTTCACGTGGCTCTTGGCCTCCATTTAATACACACACACACACACACACACACACAGGCACAAAATGAAAGACAATTGCTCAGACTTCTGACAGGTTCTATCAGCCTCCCTTGCTGTTAGGAAGCAGGGAAGAAAAAATCAAAATGGTGGGTGGTAGGCACAATTATTATGGGAAATGTGATTTTGGATTCCTTTGCCCTCATTCTCACCTTCTGTGGCTTTTCCTTGAGGGAAATAAAATGTTACCCATTTCAATGTGCTTCATGGCTGTATTCATTCATTGAAAAGCCAGTGGCCTGCATGGGCAAAACAAATTAATACCATGCTCCCACCAACACTGACCAGGCTATATAAACAGGGAGAAAATCTGACACTCGCCATCACTGATGATGTTACCTAGTTGGGTAATGAAACATCCACAAGAAAACCACGAAGCTCAAAAAGCACCAAAGCACTCATTTCAACCCTGAGCTACAAATATTCTCTTCCATTGGCAAAACAAATTAAGATTAGTTTTAATCTCGGTGGGATTTTTTTTTAAAAAAAAAAAAAAGTTGTTTAAGGAAAGGCTTAATGTGTGGTGCCAACCCAACCCATTTGGTTAGGTAAGGGTTCAATATATTACGGAGATCCAGAAAATAGGTTAAATTTAGTTACTTAAACAACTAAATTAAGGATGCTATGTAAACTCAGCCCAGGATTTCTCATCGACAAGAGCGTGTTCAGAGTAGCTGTCAAAATTCCTTCAAAAACTTAATTTAGCAAAATAAACTCTCAAATAAACAAATAGTTGGGGTGCTCCAAAGCATTTCATTTCTAAAGGAAATATGGGAGCTGGTCATTCAGTTTTCCTATTTATTTATCAGATTTCTTTCACACGTGACTTATGACCATAACTGGGCCCAACATTTCCGTTGCTAAGTGAAACATTTGTTAAGTGAATTTACCCCATTTTACAACCTTGCTTTCCACCGTTGCTAAGTGAATCACTGCAGTTGTTAAGTTAGTAACGCAGTTGTTAAGTGAACCTGGCTTCCCCATTGACTTTGCTTCTAAGAAGGTCGCAAGAAATGATCACGTGATCCCCAGGATACTGCAACCATCATAAATGCTGGAATTTTGATCATATGACTTTAAGGATGCTTGAATGATCATAAATGTGAAAAAAGGGTCCTAAATCACTTTTTTTCAGTGCTGTTGTAACTTTGAATGATGAACTAAATGAACTGTTGTAAGTCAAAGATGACTTGTACTATTTTCTGGACCTACTGGCTGAGTTCACCTGTGGCTAGATCAGGTAAAAACCAAGTAGATTACCTTGATTAGGATTAATCCAATACTTTGGTTAGGATATTTGTGGATTTCCTTTCTAAAATGATTCCTGTCCACTGCAATGACAGACAGTATCCTGGAGTATCCTTTAACCTTTTGGTACACGGAGGTTTTATGACTGACCTATCAATTCTGGTAGCTATTTTGTGACTGTCCCTACCACATCCTCCCCAGATTTCAGACATTTCTCCTGGTTCACAAATATTCTCTCATGAGCCCAACAAAAGAGAATATCTGTTGCTTGAGGTTAAAGTACAGTAGGTTGTTGGGGCTGAGCTGGGTTGCTTACTCACCAATGTTGTATTACCCAATTGGGTAATACCAGTACACCAAGAACGTGGTGGTGTTTGGTGTCATGTTATGATGGTGGAGCCTTGATGGCTCAGTGATTAGAATGCAGTATTGCAAGCTGACTCTGCCCACTGGCAGGAGTTCAATCCTGACCTGGCTCAAGGTTGACACAGCCTTCCATCCTTCTGAGATTGGTAAAATGAAGACCCAGATTATTGGGCGCAACATGCTGACTCTGTAAACTGTTTAGAAAGTGCTATAATGCACTATGAAAATGGTATATATACCAGTAAATCTAAGTGCCATTACTATTACTACACAAGCTCCATCTCTTACATACTTTATAACCTACCACATACTGAGTTTCTCTTGCAAGGCTCAAGAATTTCACCAAACTCAAGCAACTTGAATATATTCTTGGAAATTGTTATGAAGCCACTCACTGACTTGAAAAACAATTTCTGCAGTAAACCAGTTTGACTCTTGCCAAAAGTCCCATGGTTTTGTCTGTCTCTGAAAAAGCTACACAGAAAGAGAGACAGATGAAAACTGGGGGCCTGCGGGCAAGTATCAGACGAACAGAGTTTTCATGAGCACTCAAAATGTTGGAAGGAAAATTGTTTCCCTAACTTTCCTATTCTTTTGTGTTAAAGCTTATTCTTGTGGATGAATATAATCCTTTCCTCTCAGAAATCTGCATCCACCCTTTCTCTTATTCCTTTAGATTAAAAAAGCACAAGAAGGCTGGAAGCAATTAAGTACCATTACTAATTAAAACAGAGGTTTATATTTGCATAAGGGCACAATTGTTACTAGGATCAGCAGAACCCCAACTCCCGTGTTACATATTAATAAGGTTTCTCATTGGCGGATCCTGAGTTTCTAATTCTAAATTAAATTTCTTCACCTTTGCTGGTGTCTTTAAGACAGACAACTCAAACCAATGGCCAGTTCTCGGGGGGGGGGGGAGATTTGCCATCACGCAACTCCCTTACATGCACGCATCTGTTCCACTGGGACAGAATCAAACTATGACTCACTGCAGTTTGGCAAGGAATCCAGCCTCTTCATTACTGTATCTCTATTTGAAAACAGTGGGTGTTCCCCAACTGAGTTCTATGATAAAATGATCTAGGATAGAAATGACCTTCCAAATGTTGCTTAATTACAGTTTTGTTTCCTGTTGATCATGTTGGATAGAGTTGGCTAAATCCGGAAAGTTGGCATGCGCATGATCACTCTTGTCTGAGGAAACGGTGCTATTCTGACCGTTCTTTCCATTTGCTATTTATTTAGAACAGGGGTGTCCAACTCGATTTCACTGAGGGCTGCATCAGGGTTGTATTTGACCTCGGGGGGACCAGGGTAGGCTTGGCCAGGGTGGGAGTGGCCAACTTGACATCACTTGTGTCAGGGGCATTTATGGTGACTCGAGCGCACTGCCAGTAAAAACGGGCTCCCGAGTTCCATTTTCAGCTGCGACAGCTTCCTACAACCCTCTGCTAGTGAAAATGGAGCTCAGTGTTCAGTGTTTAGCTGCAACGGTGCCCTGCTGCAACCTGTTGCCAGTGAAAATGGAGCTCGGGAGGGCCGCCCACAGCCCTCCTGAGCTCCGTTTTTATTGACAGAGGCACTGCAGGCTGGTCCTTTGCTGGGTGGCCCGTGGGCCATATCTAAGCACTCCATGGGCCTTGAGTTTGACACCACTGATTTAGAAGATTTCTTACACATACTTCTTTCTAGAGTGATGACATTACTGGCTGGAGTTCACCCAGTACTAGATCAAGTAAAAAAAAAAACCAAGTAGATTAGTTTGATTAGGGCAAATACAATACAGGTAGTCCTCAATTTACGACCATAATTGAGCCCAGAATTTCTGTAAGACAGTTGTTAAGTGAATTTTGCCCCTTTTTATGATCTTTCTTGCCAGGGGTGTTAAGTGGAATCCCTGCAGTTAAGTTAGTAACATGGTCATTAAGTGAATATGGTTTCCCAATGGACTTTGCTTGTCATAAGGAACACTACAACTCTCCTAAATATGAACCAGTTGCCAAGCATCCAAATTTTGATCACAGGCCCAGTGGTTGTAAGTGTGAAAAAACAGTCATACCACTTTCTTCAATGATATTGTAACTTTGAACAGTCACCAACAGAAGTGTTGTAAGCCGAGCACTGCCTGTATATTTAGTTAGGATATATGCATGTGTTTATATACATACAGTATATATCTGCATATATGCAAATAACAGCAATAACAATATAAAAGGGACGAGGAAAGAAAAAAGATAGCAGAAATGCATTTTGAAAAACTCAGTTTTAACCAAAGCACTGAATGTTGACCACATGGTGTAACACTGATAAATCTTTTCATTCCGTCAAAAGAGAGAAAGTACCTAAGCAGAGAATGAATACTTAATCAGTCCAGTGACAGCACTGTCTCTCCATCATAAAAGAGTAATTTCTTTTGCTGTTTCCCAGGTGCAGTAAATTCTTAGTGTTAGGGTTTTTCCAAAGACCGTATTTGTTTTTCCCCACACATTTGTTTTACTGTACAAAATTAAATTCCCATTCCTTACTTTTAAAATGTAATAACTTTTATTTCTCTTATATGCCTGTTTCTGTTTTGTGACCTCTTTTATTTCTCTTATACGACTATTGCTATTCTTATTTTATCTATAATTTCTAACTCTATGATCTATTTCTGCATCCTAGGTTTGTTTGTAGCAGGGTGTTTTCTTGTCTTAACTACCGTATTTCTTAGCTCTTTACATCTTTCCTTTCTCCCAAGTCTTCGTCTCTCGTAGCCAATCTCAGCATATTTACACAAAAAAACCCCATTTTCGGTCCTTTACAGACTTGCAAATGGCTTTTCTCTCTATTGTCTCCCTGCCTACTACTCACAGTCCTCTGTTTATAGTTTCTAGAGCTCTGCACATGGGTTGCTTCGCTCTGTGGCTCTGGTTTGATTTGCAGGCTTGCTTGGATTTTCAGGCCAATCTTAGATTGTCAGCCAATCTTATGGCAAAAAGAATTGAAGGTTTGTTTTTTTTTCCCTTGTTGTCTGAATGCTACTGCATTGCCTTGCCTTGCATTTCTGTTTCTCACATCTATGTCTTTTACTTATACTCACTTTTATTATTTTTTATAAATAACTCAAGGTGGAGGATATATTTAATATTCCTGTTTTCTCCTGTTTTCTCCACGTCAACAACCCTGTGAAGTAGATTGGGCCGAAAGAGAGTGACTAGTCCAAAGTCACCTAGCCCAGGGGTGGGCAATTAAGGCTCCTTTGTGACTCATGGACTTCAACTCCCAGCCATTCCATTCTGGCTCAGGAATTCTGGGAGTTGAAGTCCACGAGTCATGAAGGAGCCGTAATTGCCCACCCTTGACCTAGCCAGTTTTCATGCCTAAAATGGGACTAGAACTCACAATCGCCTGATGATTGGCCCAAAGCCGCCCAACCAGCTTTCATGCCTAAGATAGGACTAGAACACACAGTTTTCTGGTGATTGGCCCAAAGTCACCCAACCAGCTTTCATGCCTAAAGTGGGACTAGAACTCACAGTCTCTTGGTGATTGGCCCCAAAATCATCCAGCTGCTTTTCTTTTTTTTTTCGTAAAAATTTTATTGGATTTTCGACAACAAACAAACAAACAAAAACCAAACAAACGATGTCTTTTTTTGAGAGCAGCAAGATCCCGAATTATCGCTTCTCCATACAGAAATAAGCTTAATCGCATATTCATCTGTTATGTTCTATTCCATATCTCATTACTATAACAATATTATCTCAACATTTTATCCCCTTCCCTACTTTCCTCTACCTTGTTTTATCTATCTTATTACTCTGAATTCAATTACATATCATTTGCAAAATATCCATATCTATTTAATCAGCTGCTTTTCATGGCTAAAGGACGGACTAGAATTCACAGTCACCGGATGACTAGTTCATAGTCACCCAGCCAGCCTTGCTGGATGGATTCCTTTCTTGACATACTAACACACATACTTGCTTTCAGGTCTCTTTTTATAAAATTAACTCTCCAATTAAAGGAAAGTTTGGGCTGTTTTAATCTTCCTTCCGAGGTGACATGAAAATTTTGTATTCCAGGAGGGGGAAAAAATGCCTGCTAACTCAAGGTGATGAGTTTTCTTTTACACTTTAATTTTTAATGTATTGATAAATTCCAAATCTTTTGGCATATAATTCAGACTCAGATCCATATCCTTAATCCATTGTACTTTTCTCAAATCATTATTAGTATTAAACCAAAATTAAACAATGGTAACAAAAACCTTTATGAATAACCGTCATCTCCACCATCTGCCACTTCTGTCACATTGTAATGAACTTGTTAACTATCTTTTTTTAAACATTCCTGAAAGTGTCCAGTAAATAAGAGAAACGTCTTTTCTTGAAGTGTCATTTTAAGTACAAAACAATTATTACTTTTAAAGTCCCTTAGCCACTGATTTGTTAATACAGATCATTCCAACTCTTTATTCCACAGTTCTTGCACATAATTATTATCTGCTTTAATACTCTTTAACTGTCTGTAAAAAAATTCTACAGATTTAAAACCTTTCAAAACACATTTCAGCGTTAATAGTAATTCATGAATTTTAAATGCTGCTAATGGATCTGGAACAAATTGCAACATCATAAGATGTTTTCATTATGCAAGCTGCCATTTTGCAGTTTTTGACAATCCAGATTCTTCTGCCAATCTCTCAAATGTTTAAAAACTTGATTAGCAATAAACTGATATCTCTATTTAATTAAAACAAAAAGTTCCTTCTATTTTCAAACTGGGGTAATTCCAAAGTGATTCAACCATTCTTGCTTTGTACTTCAATCCTGCAAAATTTCACGCACTCTGCATTGCCGCTCTCCATTTCAGGTGAAATCTTTTAAAACTTTTCCTCTTTCCATTCAGATAAGAAGAGGTTTGATGAAAGTATTTGGCCCAGAAAAAAAAAATCGCAACAACACCTGTGCGTGCTGCCAATTTTATACTGAATCATAGTAGCTTACAGAAATTTAAAATAGTTCCTGGTACAATGAATGATATAAAACAAACAAACAAGCATCCACAGAGTTATAAACATCAGCATGTCCATGGCAAACAGTAGCAATGAAATATTTGCAGTGATATTGTAGATATTGTAACATCATTATATCAAGATACAACAAACTTATAACTATCCCGGACCAGCTCACAATTAATAAACTACATTTGATTTTAGCTATCAAAAATTCTTGGGAAAAAAATTTCAGTTTTTATTGCTTTCTGGAAGGCAGTTAGTGTGCAGCTGATCTAATGTATCTAGAGATGCTGTTCTATAATTTTGCCTTGAGAACTTTTGGGTGCTCCATCACTGGTGAAAAGTGACTGAATCTCTTTTAAGAAGTGATTGGACAATCATTTGTCTGAAATGATATAGAATTTCCTACTGGAGCAGGAGGTTGGATTAGAAGATCTCCAAGGCCCCTTCCAATTTTGTTATTCTGTTAATGTCTGTACTTTTGGGGAAATCTTATTCCCAGAAGTGAGGATGTTCTTCCCCTGATGTTTAGGAAGCAAGTTAAAGCTGTGTTATTCCAGTAGGTATGTGAATCCTAGCTTGTCCTGATGACTTGTATATTTATTTGTTTGGACTTTACTTGTAGGGTTGTTTGCTGCCCAGAGTCCTACAATAGTTGATAGGGGTGACTTATAAGCATAATAAATAGAATAACTTTATGCTGTAACTGAAAAAATGATGCCTCCAGGCTTAGGACTGCTTATTATTACAAAAAATGTTGGAATACCAGAAGCTTCTCCTATGGTATCTATTCAGATAAGTCAGTTCTGATTAAAGGAGGTTGACCTGAAAATAACCTGGTTCCAAGCCATGTAGATTGTTTGTAGGTCTGCATTTTGATCTGGCTTGGAAGTTCATCAGTAATCAATGCAGGACCAGGAATAATCTGTTCCAGGTGGGCAACATCTGCCAACATTTGGGCCAGCACATCTAGTACCTATTGTATTTTCCATGTAGACATCAGAGGCAGCCCATATATATAGCACTGTAGTAATGCAGGTCTAGGTGTGTTCGGGTCTTTTTCCATGTAAGTTTGAGAGTATCTTTGCAACGTTTCCAACATCCTCATGTTGGAAGTTAACACCTACTCCTCTCTTAGAAAAATGAAAACATTAAAAGGCAGAATATTTCCCCTAAAAGAGAAACAGAAAAACAAAATCTTAAAACAGAAATTCAGCCCTAGCCCCCTGCCCACACCAGCAGATCCTTATTTGGAAGACAACAGACTGAGCTAGCTTTATTTGCAACTTAAAAGGCTCCTAGCCCCAGGGTGGGATTGCCCAACTCGCCACATGGCCCCTTGGAAGATTATATCACTCAGTAAGATTCAACCAAGCTTGGGACTCAAAACTTTCAAAAGACAACCTATAAAGTTACCTTTGCATGGCACCATGGGAGTCTGACAACCAATCAGAACACAAGCCCAAATTCAAACTACCACAGAGGGTATAAAATCCAGGGGCTCTCAGCATCTCAGCCCTTTTTCACCTGGAACTTCAAGCTTGAACCACCAATAAACCATCCTTCCAAGCAGCCTCCATGTTTCCGGTGTCTTTTTCCCCACTTGGAACTGAACCACATGGACATTTCTTCTAACACTCAGGCTGGTGCTTTCTGCTTCATTGTAGTAATCTATATACAGGGTGATGACTGAGGTATCCTCAAATTTCAGATCAGGCACTATTTCATGATAATCCAAATTCTTTCTGTCATTTATGTCAAGAATTTATGTAGAAACTCCATAAATCCTTTGGAACATACAAGAAGCTCCCAATCGGAATCACAATACCTTTTCCCTGGAATTTCCAAATTAGTGTTAAACGAGAATTTGAAGAACAAATTGATCTAACCCTTCTTTTTTTAGTTTCTCTTTAGCTGATGATGATTCTTCCTCTTTCTTCCCCCACTCTTTGTCTCCTTGTCTATATGAAATAGAGTTTGTTCTGTTCCATTGACTATCATTAAGCCTTCATTCACCCATTCTAATTCAATGAAAATTATATATAATGAAAATTAGTGTGTTAGAAATAAACCACAAGAAGCAATACAGATGCAAGCTTCAAATATCCAGCTGCTCTTTGCAAATGCTTTGTAGTTACGTCATGTGTTCCTCCCATATTGAAAATCTGTAGGTTTGAGTTAGATAAAACTTCATGCCATCATTTGAAGTTCCATTTGCTTCAGTAAAAGAGCCAAAAAAAATCCAAGCCATATTCCCTGGAAAACATACTTTTCGTACACAGTGCAACTTAAATATTGCAAAAAGAGCCGCTCTTGCATATGTAGTAAGAGCCATGGGCTATGATCTTCCAAAGCTGGATATTTTGACCTTATATTACAGTTTCAGCACCTTGCTTCTACCCAGTGGTAGAATTCAATTTTTTTTACTACTGGTTCTGTGGGTGTGGCTTGGTGGGCATGGCTGGTGGGGTCATGTGACTGGGTGGGCAGTTTCCGTAAGCAGAGCAATAAAGATTAGGCAAGAAACAATACCAGAATGTTTTTTTCCTGCCTTCCTTACAGGATTAACCCTGTAAAGTGGAAAAAAAACAAAAGGAGATTTCTTCTAACAATCGGTTCTCCGAACTGCTTAGAAAATTTAGCAAACGTGCTAGAACCTGCTGAATTTCACCTCTGCTTCTACCTCTCACCATTGGAAGAATTTGTCTGTGAAGATTCTCAATTATTCAGGTCATGGTTGTCCCAAAGGTGCATTTTCCAAAAGGCAACTAGACTTTCGTTATTTTTTTTAGTCTGATTTTAAAAATCAAAATGTAAGTGTGCCAATAAGTTCCCAATGCAAATGAATATAGTCTACAATTGCAATGATTTGGATTAGAATCTTTCTCAACCTTTCCTGGAGAAACAAGGAGTTGAAGCCAAGAATTTCTGCAGGCAAAATTATGGCTTTGCTTCTTAGTCTGATGGGGAAAAAATTCCATATATGTGCTCTATGTTATATATCCACCAATATAGGCCAATTTCTTGTACTGCAAAGATAAAAAAGCAGGAGTCCAGCGTGCTTGTAAAGAGGTTTAAAAAGCCAACAATAAAATAGTTTTATTAAGGGCCAGCACTTAAATTGCAACTGAGTACAGTGAGAATGCAGTAAATGTATTTCCATAACTCCTTTGATACACTTCCACCTTTAATATGCTCCAACAGTATGGATAATTTTGTTTGCTGCATAAGTGGATTTGCAGCTAAATATAATCATGCTTTATTGCACTCATTTCTACATATATAAAAATGGCATGTAAAACACATTTTCTTTTTATGCATCTGAAACATTTATTTTCAATTGGTAAGCAGGAGTAGTTCAATTACCTATTCTTCTGTTTTTTTTCCAGTTATAAAATTATTTCATACTTTCAAGTAAACTCTCTTTATCTGTTTTGCTGGTCTCTCATGTGACCAGCAAAACAAAGCTTTAAAAAATAGGATTACATCGATCTGTTGAAACAGTAATATCAGCTAACACTATAAAAGGTGACTAATTTTTAAATCATTAATTTAAATTATAAAAATCATGATAGCAATACAACCAAAATAATATGCTTAAGATTTTAAATATGAGAGTGACTATAGAGAAAATTTGAAAAGTTTAAGAAAAACTTTTAGACAGAAGACTAATAAAAGTAGCTAACAGGAAATATAAAATAATTATATACTAAAAGCTATGAATAACTTTCATTTTCATTATTATCATTTCTTAATAACAATAATGCTAATATTTTGCTTAAAGGGAGTATTAACTTGTAGCATAGATTAAACTAATATATAAAAGGGCAATTAGGACTTAAAAGCTAAAAACTTGTGCTTTTAAAGTTAGCTCTTAATAATAACAGTAAAATAAAATGGGAATCAATAACCAATAAAAGTACATGCATAGCTATAGGTAATCAATTATATAAGCAATGACAGCTAAAGTACAGCCAGGAGGGACATGTCTAAGCACTATTAGAAGAAAAAAAATTATGCTGTATTGTACAAATAGAAGAGTATTCAGCAATCTTCAGTGAAGTAGAATCAAATTGGTCTGAAAATAACCACGAGAAATAAAATCATCAGATCAACTGGAGTGCTTCAATATAGAATAAGCAATGAAGTGAAATATAGTCTAGCATTTCAAGTGTTGCTCTGCTTCAGGGGTACTCATGGTCTCTTCTCATTAACTGTTGTTGGGAGGGTCTTAAACCTGGCCAAAAATAAGGCCTTTCTGAATTTGGGGGCTGTTATACCACTGAAGGTACCATCTAACATGGAGGTGATAGGCAACTTGGCACAAATAAATTATTCTAATCAGAATAGAAAGATTTACTGCCAGGACTTTTCTGGATGTGAATGAGAAGAATTCACAGTATCCAAATAAAAAGGTTTTTTGGGGGGGACCAAAAGCCTGTTTCATTGTTCTGTTAAGCCTGTGTCAGAACACAGGCAGTCCAACTTAAGATCACTGATGGGACCAGAACTTCCATCACTAAGTGATGTGGTCATTAAGTGAGTCACACTTAGTTTGATGATCTTCTTTGCTGCTATCGTTTAGTGTGATGGACCCAGGAGACCCAGTTTCAGAGGACAAGGAGGAGGAGTTGGAACTGGGACCATCCAAAGGAGATGGTAACCAGAGAGTCCAATAGCTAAAGACAATGCAGTCCCTGTCCAGCATAGGAAGGGTCAGCTGACTGGACGGGGACTCGCCTGCAGGAGAGAAACAGCTACAGAGGGCCAGCAGTGATGATGCAATAGATTGCCTCCGATGAGGAACAGCTATCTCCCCCACCCAATCTGCAGAGGGAGGCACAGAGAATGTCAGTGAGGTTGCTCGCAAAGAAGCCACCGTATCCCTCCTCATAAGGAACACCTAGTGTGGGGTGATTTAGCCAGATGCTGGGGGAAAGTGGATTTGTCAGGAACACACCTGTTTGATTTGATGTGCTCCTTCCCAGCTTTCATGGACACAGCTTCATGAATCTTGGATCATGTTTCTTGACTCTGAACTTCGGACTTCACGTGTGGACTTTGGACTTGACTCTCTGACTTTGGATTTTGTTTTTGGAACCCTGGACTTTGGGTTGCGAACTTGTTATTTGTTGGTGGTGTGACTTCCCCTTAGCTTTGTGGATGAGAACAGTAAGTGAAGCTGGCTTGTCTCATTCATCTTGGTTGTCAACGTCCCCTGGGAAGGTTGCAAGAGGCAATCATGTGACCTTGGGATGCTGCAACTATTGTAAATGTCTGTCAGTTTCCAAGTGTCCAGATTTTGCTCAGATGACTTCAGGGATGCAGTGACACTCATAAATGCTAGGATCGGTCGAAGTCACTTTTTTTTTCAGCCACAGCTGTAACTTCAAATGGTCATTAAAGAAATTGAGAACTACCTGTAATTTCTCCTGAAGCATCTGGCTCCAAGAAGACTTGAAGCTGTCACCCTCAAATGGTCATTAAACGAAAGGTCATAAATTGAGATATATCTGTAATTTCTCCTGAAGTACATGATTCTAGGAAGACTTGAAGCTGTCAGCCAGAGTTTGGGAAGACAGACTAAAAGAAATAACCTGTAAGGACCCAAATGAATTCTAAAATGCAGTTGAGCATGACCATAGCTGAGAAGATTTTAAGCACTGCAGGTATGGACCATGAAATGAAAAGATTGTGATACTGATGGTGATTTCCTAATGTTTATGATGCTTTCATTCTCCATGAACACAGATGTGCACTGACACTTAGATTGCAGTATTATTAAGATTTATGGAAGAGTCAATTCTATTGAACTTAAGACATTTATCTCTGCTGATGTGCAGATGGGCCTGTCCCCACCTAGATAATCACTAGATGTCCTCAAATACACATATTTTTTGTAGTCAGCTGGTGGTTATCCGGATTTCTGCAGGCCTGACCTGCAGAAATGCTGTGTTGAATAGACTGCACTGTTCGTAACTCCAAGCAACTAGGCAGTTTTGCTACTCAACACTTAGCTACGGGATCTGTCTGCTCTCCTACAGCTTCCATTTATTGCAACCAAGTTTAAAAACGGGGTTGGTGGGGTGGGGAGGAATCCTTTTATCCTTGCCTTAAGAACCAAAGTTAAATATCTTAAATATTTATAGAACTTAAATATGCTTAAACAGCAATAGAAATAGTAAAATTGCAGACAAACATGATAGCTTTACCAATATGCTTTTTGCAAGATACAGAGAATCTTTAGGGGAGGCCTGGACAACCCACAGCCATGGAACACAAGTCGTTTCCAGGCCCTGCTTTGCACATTCCAGAGCACGCCCAGAGGCCATTACAAACGCTGGGTGGCCTTTTACATAAACCGTAAACCAACCATCCTACAAATGAAAACATACACTAGCAAAACCACAGTAGTGCAAAAAAAAAAATAGTTCTACCTTGAAAAGTGTGTCCAGGAGGCTTAATGTCCCTTATTTTCCACTTAAAATTAACTGGGATTGATTGGTCTTGACCCCCTAATGGCATTGTTGCATGACTAACTGACCCTTTCGGGGCTCTTGGAAAACTAAATATTAATTTTAAAAGAGGCTAGAGTAGAGTATTGTGGGAACACTTCCCTGTCCCACAAAGATTGAAATGTTTTGGGGAATATTAAAAGAGGCAGAATATTATATTTTCCCCAAAGGAAAAATGGAGAAAAAAACTTAACAAAGATGGAAAGCAGCCCCCACAGGAAAACAGTTTCAAACTAAGAAGCTTGAAGGGGCTGGCTGATTTTAAAGAATATGGATATTGTATCTATTCAGAAAGGGCCAATCTATTCATAAACAAAACGCCTTCGGCCACAGCTCCCCCAAGCTGGAGCTGATGGAATTAAGAATTTACATTCTCATCCCCACCCCAGATTCTAAGGGTGGGACATGACCTTTAGGGCATAATAGGATGAATTTACCACCACTGAAATAGTAAAAGACACAAAGCTCACTACATCGCACAATCCCCTGGAGCATCTCAAATCACAAAACCCCAGAACCCTATCCATCCACTCACTCAGCTGTTTTGTCAGCCACCTCTGAAACACGCTGCTGTCACGGAAGTTTTTAGAAAACCAAAATAAACAGATATCTTCTTTTCTTGTAGCCATCTTCCATTTTATTTGCTGTGGGTTTTTTTTCTCCAGGCTTGGAACCGGACTGGATTTTTATTCCAACAGTATCATGACCACCTGATTAAAAAAATGTGAACAAAGGTAATCCTGTAGATGATAAGACCGAATTGTAACCCTTTCTGGTGCTCACACCAAATATTGATTTGATTTGGATTTTTCATCTGTTCATTTACTTTCCATTTTGTTGATTGATCAAAATGAACTATTAACACTTCTAGGTTTGGTCCAGTTGCCATGATCCAGCCTTTAGACACTTTTGGCTGTATGATTGAGTCTTCATTGACATATTAACATTTCTATTTCTGAAAGCATTCTTAATTTACAACATTTTTGCACAACGGCCTAACATGTTTGCATAGTGCTGTGGATGCCAATAGGACCATTTCAGAAATTGGTTCCAAGATTGCTTAGCTGGCATCATTTGGAGAGCAGGGTGGATTTTGGTTTTTTCAATACTTATATTCAGCCTCCAGTGGTCACAAAGAGCTGGTGTCAAACCCAAAACCAAGAATAACACATGGTAATTCTCTCAAGCTGAGTTTTTACTATCATTGTTTCACACCGATAGACAAAATCTTGCCAGACTGAAGATTCGTCTACCTGCATCTACAATATGCTCCGTAACTATTAAGGAGGGTCTGTTTTCACCCTCTTTCTCTCCCACGTATCTGGGCTATGTTGCCTCTTATTCCTCTGGATTGCAATCTCTCCTTCCCGGAAAGCCATCGCCTCACTATATTGCACCACATCTAGCAGGGATGTCAGAGGAGTTGACATTAATTAAAAGTTAGTTGCAAGGATGAGGTGATTACAAGTTTGATTATGTGCAAAAAAGTCAGTTACGATTCTTAGCAACCACATATATTTTTGTTTGTTTATATATCTATCAGAATTAGAGACCATTCATCTCAGTCACAGAACATCTCTGGGTAGTGTACAGTTAAGTTAGATGAACCTTTTGTAGGAGGTTACCTGATAAAAATGGGTCAATCCTCCTAGAGACCTAACACACATATTTTAAAGTTTTTTTTTCTTTTCAAAAGAGAGAAAGGGTCATTTTGCTCTGCAATAGTATGATTTTGTTGACAGATTTCAGCAGAAGGATACAGAAAAGACTCTCAGAAACCTGGAAATGGGATGATGCAGTGGTGGAATTCAATTTTTTTTACTACTGGTTCTGTAGGGGTGGCTTGGTGGGCGTGGCTGGGGGGGATCATGTGATTGGGTGGGCAGTTTCTGTAAGCAGAGCAATAAAGATTAGGCTAGAAACAACACCAGGATGTTTTTTTCCTGCCTTCCTTACAGGATTAACTTGTTAAAGTGGAAAAAAACAAAAAGGGATTTCTTCTAACAACCGGTTCTCCGAACTGCTTAGAAAATTTACTACCGGTTCTAGCGAGCCTGTTAGAACCTGCTAAATTTCACCTCTGGGATGGTGTATAGTTGAGTGAGGGTAGGCTACCTTTCCAGAAATTTAAAATGCATTTGTTTTGTATTGCTTTATTCAAATAAGAATGAACTAGCAAGTTATGCCACATGATTCCGTGGTTTCTAAGATGCAGCTGACGCCATAAGTCTGTGCTAACGACAGCACCAATTAATGGACTGTAGATTCCTTCTGACTCCATTAATATTCAGCTCAGACACAATAAAAGCTAAATCTACCAAGATATGCTGGCACATGATTCAAGATAGTCAGGCCATAAACTTTAGCTCTTTCCATCTTTAGAATACACCAGGCTTCAATTCAGAGGACAGGGTGAATAGAACTGCTCAAAAATAATGGTGCATTAATGAAAAGTGCCCTTCAGTTAAGAAGAAAAATGGGTAGATAGCAGAACCCAGGGTTAAAATTCATTCAGTTAGCTTTTCAACTCTCTCCTGTTTCAATGATTGTCTCTCATTTGGGGATTTTTACAATATGCAGCAAAACAAAACAAAAAGAAACACTAGCTTTGTGAGTCACGTGTTCAACTTTTAGAGATATTGTACCTTAGTTAGCACATGGTGAAGACCAGTTGTTTCAAATGCAAGCACACATTTGTGGAACATCTATAGAAGTTCTTCTAGTTTCATCAAATAGATTTCCATTTCTTATTTTTTTTTTTAAGAAAACAAACAGTACTAATGGGGAAATCTATCAAGGAAGGAAATGTCATCTGAATACAGAGAGGGAGGGAGGGAGGGAGGGAGGAAGGTTGATGGATTGATGGATAATAGAGGAGTAATCCAACATAACTAAATGAATTCTACATGTTGAGTAAAAATAGAGGACAAAAATAAATGCCTTTTCTTTTTTCATAGCCATTAGTTCTGCCAGATATGGTAGCACATACAAATGTATAATACTACACACAGAGAGGTTTATGGTAGGGTATCTCCAGCATTGGATTTAACTGGAGAAGACAATCCTTCATGAAGAAACCAAAGAAGGAGGACATTGCACAAGATTTATGCTGTGTTTGTATATGTTGTTCTTGTTCTGTGCTATCCTAGGGAAGGATATTTAAATTCGGGTTTATCTTTCTCTGAATAAATATAGCATATAGACTGGCATGCAATATATTTTCTTGTGAAGCAGAAGGTGACTTTCAGGTATCTGTTCAAAATCTAGAGTTTGTAGATTGTAATCTCTTGTCACAAGGATATTTCAATTCATAAACTGACATTTCAGTGATATTTCTTATTTGATGAATGACTCTCAGGGTTGCGGTTGCGTACACAGGAGGGATTGGCATTGTGTGATAAGGTTCTCTTCTTCCACATTCTTTCCTCCTAGTGATGTTGTGGCAGATGTAATATTGAATAGAATGAGGTGTGACTTTTTCTATTCACAAGGTCATGCTGCGGTAGCCTCACTTTTCTGTGCATTCCACAAAGCTGTGCTTGCTTCCGAAATGTTTTGGAAGATATGCTTCAGACCCTGGGCGAGTATGATCCCAGCCCCTTGTCTGCTTTTCGTTAAAGTAGCACCACTTTTTCCAGGCTTTAAAAAAAAAAAGTTGTGACTGCTTTAAGAGGTACATTCATTGTTTTATTTAGTATCTAGTATGATTTATCTTGATTACTTATTTTGTATCTTATGACTATCACTGAGTGTTGTATCTTATGATTTATGATGAATGTATTTTATAATCATGATTTGTCACTTGTTGCTTGTATGTACACTGAGAGCTTATGCACTGGAGACAAATTCCTCGTGTGTCCAATCATACTTGGCCAATAAAGAATTCTATTCTATTCTATTCTATTCTAGTCC
>JAEANM010003203.1:0-22838 GCA_017656035.1 Myanophis thanlyinensis
GATAGATAGATAGATAGATAAATTCCATTTTAGTTAGTTCTTGGTAAGGTTGCATTCTCCTAGAAGGTCTTTTTTCTCCTCCAATTAGACTTACAGCTTTTACTGGAACAGCAATTGTAGATAATAGAGAAAGAGATTTCAGCTGGTATGCTAAATGTTGCCATTTTTGCAACAGCAGTTTTGGCAAACTCACAGAGGCATTGTCTTTTGGTGGTTTGGCTATGCTTTATCTAGGACAACCTTCAAAGACTACCCAGAAATCATAGCTCACCTAAAACACAAATGCCCAATTGTTGAGAGATCTGTCCCAGTTCAAAAGACTCACAATCATCTTGTAGGAGCTGGTAGTAGGTTTTTGGATACAAATCAAAGTACTGGTTTATAAAGCCCTTCTTGCTTAAAGTCCTCAGATTTTCAGGACAATCTCCTTAAATAGAATCTTCCCATATCATGATGTTATAAAGTCATCAATACACAGACATTTTTTCTGATCCTTCAGAATTCTAATTCTTTAGAATTCTGTTATAGTGGATAGGTTTAACTGACTGATATTTTTCCCCAGAGGTGACAGTTTTATGGTTTTAGATGTTAAGTGACCACATTTATGAATATTTTATTGTCAAGAGATGTTAATGAAGCTTTTTGATGTGAGCTGGCAAAATAGATGGCATACGAATGACCCCCCTGCCATTAGTGTTGGAAGCACCGCTTAAGGCAGGGGTCTCCAACCTTGGCAACTTTAAGACTTGTGGACTTCAATGCCCAGAATTCCTCAGCCAGCAAAGAATTCTGGGAATTGAAGTCCACAAGTCTTAAAGTTGCCAAGGTTGGAGACCTCTGGTTTAAGGCACTTCTGGGTTGAAGGATTAGCTGGTGCCTTAGTGGCGCAGTGATTAGAGTGCAGTACAGCAATACTTGTGCTGTCTGCCAGTTCAAATTCCACCAGGCTCAAGGTTGACTCAGCCTTCCATCCTTCCGAGGTGGGTAAAATGAGGACCCAGATTGTTGGGGGCATATGCTGATTCTATAAACCTCTTTAGAGAGGGCTGGAAAGCACTATAAAGCAGTATATAAATCTAAGTGCTATTGCTATATCACTGTTGCCTGGGGGATGCCTATGTAGGCTCCTTTTAGGTCTCCATCTGGAGCAAATGAGGGGATTCACCGCATCATGCAGCAGCACTTGGGTCTCGAACGTGGGCTTGCTAATCTCCAACCCAGCATCCTCACCACCATGCTCCATACGAATGAAAATAAATAATAAAATAAAATAACGTGAAATAAAATAACCTTGAGTTCCCAAGTAGGCTAAGGGCTCTGTTTCCTGGTGATGTTATCTATGGATTATAGTTTCCTCACTTGCTCTAGAAAGAGAGAGAGATTGTGTTGTATCTGTAATCTGGTTTTATATGATTTTTATGATCATATACAGTACATATACAAGAGTGATTTGAGATGATTGGTTATATACATTGGATAAATAAAATAAAATAAATATAAAAGTTATTATTAAGCCAACGTGTTGTAACTTTCTTTTTCCTGTTTGTTTTGGATTATATTTCCCACATTTTTTTTGTCTTGGCCATAGTGCTTAGGGTTATTATTTTCAACATATCTATATGGCAATAGTGGTATTGAATACTATAAACAGTTGCCTGATAATGGCAAAATTGTCCAGTATTTATATGTTGTGACTAAAAACAACTTTTCAGCATTACATATGTGTCTTTTCATTACTGACTGCTACCTAATCTTTCATTAATTAGAAATATAAGATTGAACTTTGAATCTTATTTACAGGAAGCCTTTGATGTTCTTATGAATTTACGGAGTTGTGTCTTTGTTTGACAAGCATGGCATGGTAGTCTAGCCAGCATGGCATGGTAGTTGAGGTGTTGGAGTACGACTAGGGATACCCAGGTTCAAATCACCCTTGCAGTAGAAACTCACTAATGGACTTTCAAGCAAAGCCATAAAAATTGACCAGTTACACCAATATTTAGATTCAGCTAGGTAACAGGCAACTTCCATTTATAATATGATCAAGCAACAGCTGCTTCATAAAACTAGTTGGCAACATCCCATTGTGTCTATTTTTGTTTTCCCTGGTCTGCATTGATTGCCTGTTATTGGTTACCATTTAGCTCCCCAACTGAAGGTGCATAATACCCAGAGCTCACCAAATTACTTTTCCATATGAGGCAGAAAATTCCACAGTACCGACCTCCATATACTGCAGTATACTCATCATAATAATAAATCCTTATTGGGAAAGATGGTCAAACATCTGCAGTTGGAAGCAATTATTCCACTGCTTAATGGTAGAATTGGATCCAACAGCTACTGCTGGCTCTCACTGCAAAGTTGTACGGATGAGACACCTGCCAGAGGGGTATTGATTAAGCAGTGGAGCGATATTGATTAAGCAAATAACACTTGTTGTTTCCAATTATGCAAGTGCCCTTGATCCTTTGGCGTTCTCTTCAGATTAGGTTGGAAGCATGCATTAAAATTCAGCACAGGTTTCTTCTGAGGTTTCCCAAGTTTTAGGTATTTATCCTTGTGGGCCTTTTAGTCAAGCTATCTTTTCAACTCTCCTTAGTTAACAATTCAGACACGTCAGGAAAGCACCTCAGGCTAGAATAGTAGAAGGAGCTGCTGCTTAGGGAATCACCTTTGCAAACTTGCTCATAGTTTGATGGCAAGTATAGAACAGATAGGGAAGAAAAGGAGTAGAAATTTGCAGCAAAGCGTCCATTTTTCTTTTGAAATTCACATTCCTAGACCTCAAGGTTTAAGATGGATTTATGTGTGTATGTTGCCTGTTTAGTTTTGTTTTTCCTTCTTTATTTTCTTCGGTATATCAATGTAGGTTATAAGCTTCCCTGTTAGATAACCTGCAAGCAAGTACTTGGGAATCTACAAAGCTTTTTTCTGTTTTAGAAAAGGGAGATAACATTATACATCTGTGGACAAATATGGCTCTGCAGATTCCGCTTTCTTGCTTGTTGCATCTGATTCCTGGCTCATTTCCATAAAAAAAGATGGAAGTATTGGATCAGTCTTTCTCAGCCTTTGCAGCTTGAAGACATGTGGACTTCAATATTCAGAATTCTAGGATGTTCATACATCTTCAAGCTGCCAAGGTTGGAGAACTCTGTATTAGATTATGTTTTCAAAAAGAATGATCATTTTTTTCTGGTTGTTTCACTTGTTTAGCTGTTTCACTCAGGTGCTTTCAGATGGTCTTTGTTTTGCTACCGTACACCACCAATTGTATGTTTCTTTCCAGTTACAGGGATGCTGAAAAGAATTTCCATAATATTTCCAACCGATGCTCCTATGCAGACCATGCTGGCAATGATGAAACTGAAGATGTCTCAGGAATTCTCCAGCGTACAGCAAATATTCTTGGTACTATATTATTATTTTCCATAGCCCTTTTGTTAGTATAGAACGGTTTTGAATTTCACTTCTTTTACTGACAGTGGCCAGTTCTGCAGACTTTGACTTTTGCTTGGAAATATCTGTGCAACTAAGCAGAAGGTTGTTTCCATTCAGATTAAACAATTTAGATTGTATAGGAATTCTGATGTGTGGGCTGTATAAATTTAGGTTGGATGGGATTGCAGTTAGGTAGCTACATACAGTAGCTGAATCGGAAATTGTATTTAATTCTCAACAAGTCCTCTTCAAAGCAAGTTAAAGACTATCAATTGTGTGATTGGTACTCTTCATTTTAATGATGACTTGCATGACGACATAGAGAGAAATACTTAATAAATCTACAGGTGACTAAAAAATGTATAGCAATGATGAAAAGGATTCTGGATTGGTAAACAATGACAAATAGAACACGAATTTGCAATATATGCTATCCACAGTCTTTTCAAAATGAGATGGGCGGCATGTACATTTTAATAAATAAATAATAAATATACAAACCAATAAATAAATAAATAACTTATGGCATGACATGGCTGCAGAAAAAAAAAGTCAAGTAAATGGAATTTTAGGCTACATTAATAAAAGTATAGATTTTAAAGATTCTGAATTCTTAGATCTGTTTTATATACTACGTTTATTTCTGGGCATTTTGATCACTATGCTTAGTGATACCTCGAAATAACTAGAAGCTAAATGATACGAAAAGATGTTAGACTTAAGAAAACTTTGTTTATCAATCAATCAATCACATTTTTGACCCATCTCTGTCAGAGTTGACTGGGAGGGGATTTGATGCAACTCTTAAAATCAGTAGAATTCCGTAACCAGTTCTTTATCATCCTTGAATTCAGGAAGTAAACATTCATTTTGAGTTTATGGGAAGGTAGATTCTTTTTGAATTGTCTGAGAAGCCTCAACATGATGATAGCTGTTGAGAGTGAAATATATAAAGGAGTTGGTGAGAACTTTACTGAATGTGTTCAAGCAGAGGTAAGGCAGCTTTTAACAGAGTTACTGTCCTATTAAAATGATTCTTCTAGCTATCAGTGATGGTAAACTGATCTTCATCCTAATATACAGTAACTGAGAGTGGTGCAGTTGCTCTAAATACTCAACAATCATGTAGCAAAGAAAATAAAATATTTTTTAAAAGTCAGACTTTTGTCACCTTTCAATCCTTATAGTAGATATTTCTCTTTTGCATTCCATCTTAAGAGGGAAGAACATTACCTGTCATGCTCTCTTAAATCCTATGTGTGTGTTTTTCATAGTAATTGAACCTATAATCATTTTTTCTCCCAAATGGCTTATTCCTCTGCCTTAGATTTCCTGAATTAGTATGAGTAATGTTTCTTTCAGACTTGCGCCCATATAAATTGGCAAATGTATGATGAATGGTTCTTTTATGACAATAAAAGCAATGCCACCACAGCTTCACAGATGTGAATACTTTTGAAAGTCTTGATTTAAGTTCACTGGATTGTTCAGATCGTGCTTTCCTAGAAATCTACAAGTCACTAGAACATCAACAGATGAATTGCTTTGCATTTTGTATTCTTGATATGGTTTCGAAAGCTGTCCAAGGAAATTCTCACTGTTTGCAAATATCCTAGGAGCTTCTTTGCCTCCTGCATTTGCATTTTTAAGTGAGTAAAATTTTGATCCAATAAGCTTTTTCCCTCCACTAATATTGCAAAGGAAATTGAATATTTCAGTGATCAACTTAGTTTACGGTAGCCTCAGGAGCTGCACAACCTCTGTTATAATTCTGTGCGTATGGGTAGAATTTTGATGTGTGAATAATTCCAAATTTTGCTGGAAAAAGATTAGATTAGGTGTATCTGGGTGATGATATTGGATAAATCTTCCAGAAAACACATACACGCATCCACACTCAATCCCTGAGGACTCTGGCAAACTTTATAAATTTATGAATCTTTATCTTACTAATGCTTACTATGGGACAGTACAATCCATTCGTAGATTTTGAAGTACAGTTTAAAAAAAGCTGTTTGGTATGTTAAATAGAAAATTAATAAATATTATGCTGTCACCACTGACCTGGTACACACATACATAACCTTTTATTTGCAAAGGGTAGCTTGTAATTCAGGAAATGACCCCCATAAAGTTCAATGTTGTTAACTATGGTTTAATTTCATGTGGTGGCCAACATAAATTCTGTAGACATATACGCGACTGCTCTGTTAATGTGATGTTAATATTAATAATAATGCAATTTAGACTATTCAGCTGTAGTCTAAATTATGCACTGAAATGTTTTTTATTGGAATACTTGTATACGGTAAATCATTGCTGTATGTTTTCTAGTATTATTTTGATGGTGAGAAAAATGTTTACATTTCCCATTTTGTACACCAGGAGAACTATTCATCTATGGGATTGTGTTTCCCAGTACTGTTACCTCTAAGGACTCTAATCTGCACTGGCCAAATTCAACTAATACTAGCTTTATGTTAATAATTAATTTGTAATTTTTGTTTTTGTCTCAGAGTTGATTTCTGCTTCCTGTCATTGAATATGTCAGAGATAAGATGTTGTACGTGATTGCTGTTCACACTTTTTTCTATTTCCCACTTCAAAAGCCATCTCTCACAATAGCTGCTTGTTTATCCCATTTTATTCATTCCGTGAATAAAGCTGGTGCCATTTAACTACAGCCTTTTGGGGCCTACAGGTCCTCTAATACTTCTAAAATTTACATTTTAAATGATCCATTCTTTGATAAGTTTCTATACAGCTAGACCAGAGATGTCAAACTCAAGGCCTGAGGCCTAAATCTGACCCATGGCGTGCTTAGATCTGGTCCGCGAGGCCACTCTTGAAACAGTAAAGGACTGACCCATGGTGCCTCTGCAAGTAAAAGGGTTGCAGGAAGCCATCACAGCTGAAAATGGAGCTCGGAAGCCCGTTTTCATTGGCAGAGCACTCGGGCCACCACAGCCCCCCCCCGACATATGTGACGTCGAGCTGGCCATGCCCACCCTGGCCACCCCAAGATCAAACCCAATCCTCATGCAGCCCTCAATGAAATTGAGTTTGACACCCCTAAGCTAGACTGTTCCCCTCAAAGGTCTATCACTAGTTTACCAGATTAATGCCTCTTCCCAAACTTTTGTGTCTCCTAGGATCATTGCCACTGTGCTTTCATACTTAACCTATGTCTATTCCAGGTGTAAAGTTTGAGGAGCTACAAGAGAAATTTGGGGCGGAATTCTTCAATATCTGCTTCAATGAGAACGAGAGAGTTCTTCGAGCTGTGGGTGGCACCTTGCAAGATTTTTTTAATGGCTTTGATGCTTTGCTGGAGCACATAAGGACTTCGTGTGGGAGGCAGGTCACTTCAGAATCCCCTTCTTTCCTATGCAAAGAGCTCCCTGAAGGCAACTTTATGCTTCACTACTTCCATCCCCATCAGATTGTTGGGTTTGCCATGATGGGTATGGTGAAGGCAGCAGCAAGGAAGATCTACCAACTGGATGTTGAAGTGGAACAGATTGTAAACGATAAACTATGTTCTGAGGACCTAAACCCAGGCAACTGCAGCTGTCTCACTTTTATTATCAAAGAGTGTGAAAAAGCAAATATCACAAAAGCGCTTCCTCTAGGGACATCTCAATCCCCCTCAGATTTGAGGATAAGCATTAACACTTTCTGCCGTGCTTTTCCTTTCCATCTGATGTTTGATCCCAGCATGTTGGTACTGCAGCTGGGTGAAGGACTGAGGAAGCAGCTCAAGTGTGAGGTTCACAAGACATTGAAGTTCCAGGACTGCTTTGAAATTGTTTCTCCAAAGATTGCAGCCGTGTTTGAACGTGTCCTTCTGAGACTGTCCACCCCTTTTGTGATCCGAACCAAACTTGAAGCTTCTGGCTCTGAAAGTAAAGACAAGGTAAGAATGCCATTTTTTTTCTTGTTGGAGGAATGCTGTTTTGGTCAATTACAGAAATGTCTTAACCATTTTAAAAATGATAATGGTGGAGTAAGAGCTACTACTAAGATGAAGGATGAATGGAGTCTGGTTCTTAGCAGAAGGTAAAGAGTGAATAGATGTCTTTGTGCTGTCTTCTGAGTGCAACATTCACAGATCTGCACATAGCAATAGCAATAACACTTTGACTTATATATTGCCCCATTGTGCTTTTTAAAGCATCCTCTGGGCCGTTCACAATATCAGCATATTGCCCCAAACAATCTGGGTTCTCATTTTACTGACTTCAGAAGGATGCAAGTCTGAGTCAAACTTGAGCCCCATCAGGATCGAACACCAGGCTGTGGACCAAATTGGCTTGCAATACCGCATTCTAACCACTGTGCCACCAGGGCACATCTCATGACTTGCTGGTTTCCTCTTTAGAAAAATAAGAATCCAAGATATCTGTATATTTTATTGTAAGCTATAAACAGGAAGTGTAGACTGGGACACATACTGAAGTTTTTCCTGCTTTCAAGACTGCTGATGCAATCACTGATCCAACCTGATTTTTACCTCTATCAGGCTTGCTTTAGATAAACATTAAGCCCAATCTATGGGCCTATTTTATGATTTTTTTTTGTGTAGTTTGATTCTTCATTGCTAAATATTAGATCTTTAAATCCTAATACGCCTGGTACTAAAGTGGTTTCATCTAGCCTCCAACTGATCAGTCATTGTGAGACTGTCAGACCTGAATAAAAAAAAAGTGATTCTTTCTTCCAAGCATGAATCTCCTAAAATTCCCTTTAGCAAGCTTTATTTAGATGAAAGCATTATTGATAATAAAGATTTTGGCAAGTGAGTTATTGTCAATTTAGAATCAGTATATCTGTGTGTGCATAAGGGGACAGACTTTCTAATTACAGTATTCTCCTTCTCCTAGCCTTACAGAGGAGGCCACAACTGTAAATTCTTTACCCATAATTGCTTGTTATCAGGCCAAGGAAGAACTCTTTTCAATCAGTAGCATGATCAGATAGATTAAAAGCTGCTGAAACATGCAACAAATCAATAAGGCTGAATTTCTGCTCTTCTCCTTTTTGAGCATGATCAAATACTTTTGCTGCTAAACCCAGGCTAGGGACCAGGAGTAGATTTCCCATATTCAGAATCTGACATTATGGAGATCCAAACTAAATCTTTCCTTTTTCGGGAGGAAAAAATAGAAAACCTCGGAAAGGAAAGGAAAGGAAAGGAAGGCGGGCAGGCAGACAGGCTAGTTCTAGCTTCAAGAAGAGACAATAATAGTTTTGCAACAAAATTAAGAATCTGTTTCACCATATCTTAACCTGTCATTCAACTGTGATATTTATAATGTTTTTAAATTCTTTCTTTAGATATACTTTTTCCAATTTGGTCAGGCTACCGACCCAGAACCTTAGGGTTTCCATTTGTTTCATTTTCTTCATCTTTTTGTAGAAAGTCAAGCTTCTTTCTATTAGACCAGCAAGGCCAGATTAGAGCGTAAGTAAACAGGATTTAGCTCTGGATAGTCTTTCAGTGGTCCCTGCTTTCTAATGGAGATGTTTGGAGAAGTGTCATCTTCCCACTTAATTCCCTCTCCTTCCCTCCCTCCCTCCCTCTCTCTGTTGAATATATTCATAGTCCTTCCCAATGCTTGAAATCCAAACAAAACTTTTTATTGACTTTACTACGCTCAAAAGCTTTATTTTTAATCAGTGTTTTGTTTTGTAATAGGAAAGCAACAAGTGTGACCCTACCAATTTTTTTTTAAATACTTCAGTTCATTTTTACTCACATTTTTTTTTTCTTTTTGGGCTAGGGGTTGTCTTGACTTAATTTCCTTTTCAAATTCAGGCGGAATTACTAAGGAGGGGAGTAAAAAAAATAAATTAACATTCTGCTTCTTTTGCGCTTACAGTCTCACAAGGGTGAAAAAGCCTAAACAGAATCATGTGGGGTTTTTTTCCCCCGTTTGTTCCATTCTTCTGTTAGCGTTCCTCACGTTTGCTTGTCAGAATGTGTTAGGCTCTAATGATTTTTTAAATGAATTACATTGCTAATTTGACAGCTGGCAGGGGTTGTGAATGGAATAATGTAAAACAATAGATAATAATGTAGCTTAAAAATAGATCCTCTTCCACGGGGAATACTTATGTTCCACTAAAGTTTAAAAGTTTTTAGATAGCCGTGTAATATTTTTAATTTAAGGGTAGGCCAAGGCCTAATTTTAAGGGCTATATGTTTTTGCCACAATGAAATCTCATAATGAAAGAATTTCTTTAAATGGTCTGCATCCTAGCAGAGTCTTTGTTGAATCTGGATGTCCTTGAAATAGACAGGCCTATTTTTCAGCAATTTCTGAGAATTTAGATGACACACAGGGTGTGGGATGTTTACCCTAGCCTAAGATATTTATTCTCCACACAGAGTGTAGATTGACATTGTTTGGTTAATATAGTTCTGCGATCATATCAACAGGATTTATACTGGCTTTTATACTGGCTATTATTTAACACCAAATTGTTGCATCTCTTTTCCATTTTGTGTATTTGGAAACATCTGTTAAATACCTAGTGCAAAGAAAACATACATATTTTGGGAATTAGATCCATAATTCCATGATTTTTTTTTTAAATAGAAAAACCTGGCACCTATAAGATATGAATAAGGTGATTGTAAAGATTAAAATAACATTTCTTGAAGAGACAAGTCATGTTGCCTACAGTACAGTAGTGGTAAATATGGAAGAACTGAGTACTGAAGTTAGAAATCAAAATCGAAATCATATTCAGTCCCAAATGGAAGAGCAGATTGGAGGCAAAGATTAAAAAAAAATTAAGATCAGATGCAAATAATTTAAAAAAACTGAAAGAGCAAAAATTGAAGACAAGCCTAATAAAAAGATGGTTTAGCACCAGAAAAAATAAAGAAGATTTAGAAATCATAAACTAACCATCAAATGCTGTGAGGTGTGAATCATCCGATTTAAGAAAAAATAGTTACGGTATTTCATTCGGACCAGAGGCATTTCTACCAACTGGTAAAAGAAATTCTGAAAATGGAATATCAAACAAAAAGGAAACAATCCAGTTTTGGAAAGATTTATGAGAAACAAAAATAGTATAATAAAAATACTAATGGATAAAAAAGTGAAGAGGAATTTAGTAATGATCAAATGAAAGATGAATTTAGTAATAATCAAATGGAAAACTTAATAATGACAATAGAAATGGTGTTAAAATCAAGTGAAAAATACCTAATGAAATCTACAGATCCAATAACATTTTTCCAGTTCAGATATCAGCAAATGAAAAATAAGCTGCTCACAATAGCAACATAGTCCATTTTTACCCTGGTCAAGTAAACAAACTTTGTATTCATTTTGTTATATAAACCACTCTTGCTCTTTAATCCATTCATATGATTAATCCTTGTTTCAAATTACTTCAAAACTTTAAACAGCCTTTTCTTTTTTTGTAAATCCAGCAAAAAGAAATTATTCCAATTGCTCGCTGGGATAGTCATTTTCATTTCCTCCTTAATTTTTAAAGCCTCATTCAGTTTGTTGTTTGTTTTTTCACAGATGTTGAATTATTTTTCAAGTTGTTCTCAGCTATAGTTTTGCTACATAACTTTTTCTGTAACAGCTTCTTCTGGGAATAGCATAATCCTATAAAATACAACATAGCTGACCTTTTTGATTCAAAATCCCAATGCAATTCCTCAAAACTGTCTCTGAATGCTATTATAAGTTGCTTGTCTTAGATGTCTCCAATATCAAAACAATTCTTCTTTCCCACAAAAATACATGTATTCTTTAAAATGAATTATAAAACATTAATTTTCAGAGTCCAGTATTCAAATGTTTTCTGAGCCCTTAATCCATTTAAAACTTTCTAAAGTCAAAACATTGCCTCATTTTTTGCTGTTTATTTTAAATTATTAAAAAATTATACAAATACACTTTCATTTTCTTATATTAAGAATTGAAAGCACTAACTTGGTATATTTCCAGACCTGTCATTTTGAAAGTGTGTAACTTCTTGAAAGCAATATATAGGCAAATTTCCAAAAATAGTTAGCAAAAAAAGAAGTGTGAACTTAGCGTCATTTGAAAAGACTCGGTTGGCGGTTGGCAAATTATCTCAACTCTTGGTTCTTCCATCCTCTGGAGACCACTGTTTTCAATTTACTTGTGAGAAACAACCATATGGAATGCATCTTGCTTAGGTTATGTCACATCTCTTCTTTATCCTGAGAGGATCAAAAAAGCAAATCTATTTGGCAGCCCTGTCCCTTGCTGCAAATTTTGACTCTCTTTTTCACAGGGTTGTCTTCAGCCCACCATTTTCGCCTGGAAGTCTGTATTTAAAACACAGAAATTATTGATGAAAAATGAGAATTACTTCAAAGTCAAAATATTACAGAGTCTGTGGCCACTATATCGCCTAAGACATCCCAGATGGCATTTATTTATTTATTTGAATGTGTTAGTTGCTGAATTCTCGTGATATCCATGAGACTTCCAAATAAAAAAGAAAATGATTTACCATTTCTGATTTTCTTCTAAAGTTTTACAAAGTTTCAAAGGAGATACGAGCCATTCTAAAATTAATTTAGTTATTTGCAAGTTTTGGTGCATTTGTGTAAGATAGTGTGAAGTTACTTGGTTGCTGTAAAGATTGCTAAAATCTTGATTGAAGAATTAGGTTATAATTTGGAATAATTTGCCAATTTAGGTTAGATCAGGGAAATTGAACTGAGAAAGTTCTAGATTTGCTTCCATTTTTGTTTTCTGCTAGTGTTTAGTATTATGTATTTAGTTCTTATAAACTACTTGATAGTTTATTTGTTTGTAATTTGTATAATTAAGTTTGTAATTTGTTCATTCAGTAGAAGCTTGGACTTTGAAAAGCAGACACTAACAGGCACAGATACACAGTTTTTTCTTGTGAGTATTTTAGATGTTTTTCTTGTAGTGAATTTTGTATTAGGGAAATAGCCATAACATTGCCAATCAATTAACAATAAACACTGAATCCATTGCTTTTGGTTAATCAACGGAAGCATGACAGGTAGTACCATTTAATAGATAAAAGTGTTTCGTTAAACACATGTTACTACACTGATAATTTAGTATTGACAAACGAGTTTTTTCTGTAAGCGTGAAACAAACAAATATGAATGCGATTAATAGCATTTTCCCAAATTGATAGTGTGAAAATATAACTAGAGCTGGAAGATTATGCCACTTAGATAGAAGTACATATTGATTAAGTCACTCAGGGATTTTTTTTTAAATGTCAGCATAATTTAAGGTCAGGATCTATGTTCAGGTGAGAAAACAAAATTTGAAGCGTAGATGCAAAACAAACAAAAATACCCCAAAAAATCAGTATGAAAAAGATTAAATCTGTGGCTTCTTGATTGAAAACAATGAATTATATCACATAGATTATTGTTGTTATTTTATCTAAAGAGAATGAACATAGAACTCAAGGTCTCCCCATGCAATAAAAAACACAGTAGACTGTAACTCTTGAGGACCTCATAACTTTGCCACTGAAAGGGAAATTTAATATGACAGAAAGGTGGATACTCAATAGGCAATACTGTTAAATGTATTTAACTCAGATCAGATTAAAGTTAGAATAAAACAGAAGTTTTTCTCTGCTCCCTTGCTTGTTTCTGGGGTATGCTTTTCAAAGATGCATTTAATAACTAAGGAATTAAGCATGAACCTTTGACTTTTTATTTATTAAGCATATGGCATACAATGTCAGGGAAATCTACACCTGCAAGACATAATGCAGTCCTGATAGCCTAGATTGCTGGTTTATTCTGTTTGATGCTTGTGCATGTATCCCTTGTCAGGGTTCCACTCAGCAGCTGCAATTTAATCAAAACTCCAAAGAAGCAAAACTCCTTAGAATGAGACTTTATTGAAGACATTGTATTGGTACGTCTGGAGAAAACCCCAATCTGAAAAGTCCGCGTTTTCTCCAGCCACCTAAAGTGAAAGTTCCTTCCCTCCAATGCATCACGTGCCACCCTCTGTCCCAATCCAATCTGGGTGGCATTCAAAGTCCATCTTCCCATGCCACCCCCCAGGTGCGAACAGTGACGACTTTGCTTTTGGTGAGAAAGAATGCAAAAAAGATAAAAGTGTCTGAGTCAGCTATTATCTAACTCCAACTCCACAACCTTCCAACTTACATTTGTGTCAAGACTAAAAGAACTACCGTAATACTTGTATAATAAGAGAAAAACATAATATCCCTTTTGGTCGTGACATCCCTGGTGCATCGTGGGGGGCAAACTAGCTTCACACCAATTAGCTAATGGCGCTCAGGTTGCTAACTCTTCCAGGCTCTTCTGCCTCCTCTCACCAGTCCTCATGTCTCGACGCCTTTTATCAAACCAGCACCAGCTTCTGCTCTCTGTACACACAAATGCAGCTAGTTTTTTCCCCACTGAAGTTTTATCCATTTATCTACTCACATTTCAAACTGTTGGGAGGGCAGGAGCTGAGGATCGAGTGATGGGAGCTCACGTCATCTCATGGAACTGGGCTCGAACTGCCGGAATGCAGATCATTTCTGGCCGGCAGTTCCAGCATCGTTAAGTCACTACCTACATTAGACTCAAAAGGTCTGTATGGAAGTCTGTTAGTATTTCTTTACCATGGATTGTCCTCTGCAAATCATATCCTCCAAAACCAAATGATCATAGGAACATCAAACACCAGCAAGTCATTTGATCCCGATCAAGTGTCCCTTACCCTAAATTTAGTGTTGTTTTTAAGGTAAGTTTGAAACCTCTTTAGGCCTAATAATATTAATTTTTGCTACAAGAGAAGCAGCACTGGAATCTAGCTCCAGTAACTTAATTGTATCTGAGGTTGTTTTGTAATGAGGTGATTTATTGCTCATCAGTGCTCGATGCTTCTAATGAGTTGTTTTAATGAAGAAATTTAAAAACATTGCTTACTGCCTTGTATTCCTGCGGTTATAAATTGTTGAGGTGAGATGAAGTCTAATGGAGATGAGGGTTACTTCATCACGGAAAACGTGAACAAGGGCTGAATAAAATTAGGGAGAAGCAATTACAATTAAAGCATCACAATTAAGAGTAGCTCTCTGAGTGGAAACCATGATCCCATCTGCCGTATGCTCATGGAGGGGTTACAAAAAGTTCTTTCTAACAATATCAGAAAATGGTTACTATATCTTTAGGTATGTTGAATTCTCTTTCTGAAAAGATTATTATTATTTAAATAAAGTAAAGTCATTAGTAGCAAATCAGAGAGTTAAAAATGAGAGTGATGTTAGGAGGAAGACTTAGGAATCTGATAACATATCTGTTATAACTCAGTTGGAAGTGCAGTAAAAATCTGATGACCACTGATTATTTTTAATTTTTTTGGAGGGGCTAAGAAATACAGGATTAGGGTAAGGAAGCTAATAGTAGATTAGAATTTTCCCTTTTTTAAGACTTTCAGATTGCTATTTAGATGTATTTATTTGCAAATTCCAAATGAGAAAAAAGTGAATGTGGCAGATGCAAAAGTTTGCACATTATTCCAGTAGATTTATTGTTATTTTTATTTTTTAACAGTAAAGTTGTTAATAAGGCCCCACGAGGATTGTTGCTAGGCCTATACTTTAGTCAGACCAAGGCAACTCCACTGGTTAACAAATACTAAGCTCCTTATAAAAAGGAGCTGATTGTTGTTCTGTTAACTTGAAAATATTAGAATAATGGGCATTCTGAATATTTGAAACCAAAGATTATTTATTCACTAGTAAAAAACAGGGAACAGCTAGAAAAACATCCCTCAGTCCTTTCTTTTCTCTGACCATGTCTAAAAAAGCCACCTTCAGAAAAGTCAGAGACAGTTTGTAACCAAGACTACTGAAACAAAAATTGCACACAACCACATAAGAAACAATTGGTGGAAAAGGATAAACCATTTGAAGAAAAGAGATTCTTTGTAAATGGAAAACATGATGATGGTTCTGCCATACTTTGGAGTTGTGTGACAGTAGCGTATAAAAGGCTATAAGAAAGAATGGATGTATCCAAATATTGGCATATCCTAAAAGATAATATCCCACCAACAGTGGAGGGGAAAATGAAAATGTTTGCGGCATATTTCAAGAAGACAGGAATCTGAACTATAACTTCATACCAACCATGGAATATTTCAAGAACGATAAAGGGTTTGGAATGGGCTTCAGGGTTTCCAGACTTAATGAAAATTCATAGGAAGATCTGAAATAGACATTGCATGCAGATAAATCTATTGAGAACTATTTCTGAGTTAGAAAAAGGCAAAAAAGGAAGTTGAAAACATTGCCAAAAGCAAGAATAGAAAGGTTCTGAACTACTTACAGGAAACATTTGTTATTTCTGTCAAAGTGTTCCAAAGTACTGTCTACAGCAGAAGTTTGTTCAAATTTTTGTACCTACTATGTTCATTATTTTCTTATTTTGATTCATTAAGTGCAACGGGTAAACATGTATTCCAATTTCCTTAAATATTTTATGTTTAACTTTGTACCATGTAGAGATTGAGTCAACTTCTGTTCACTTAGGAATTCACTCGAACAAACAATTTGATTGGGGTGCCTAATTTTTTGCATGCAACTGTACATATGGTATATTCCTGTTCAGTTACTGTATTATAAACCTTCTGTAAGTCTGATTTACTAGTGAACTATTTCTGTCAGTACACAATGTCGCGTTGAGGGAAATCAAACTATCATTGATTTGGCCCACATATTCAACATCTCTGACAAAAACAATATTGCCTGTATTTTGAGACGGAGTTGTTGGATAAATAAAAGATACGATCAAATATATTGTGGCAAGCTCGGGCTTTAGTACAAGATAATATTTTCAGGATCAAAGCCATAAATGGATGTTTCTCAGGAACTGTGGTCCTCAGAGATTTTGTACCATATTCAAATCCGGTGAATGCCTTTGGAATGAAGTTTTCTTAGGATATCTTTTTCTACAGGGAAGTTAAACAAATAACATTTATTTTTAAAAAGGCCAGAACTGAGTGTCTGAGTACAGCAAATGTATTTCCCCCAAATCTGGGGGAAAGCATTTGGCTATTTACATGGAAGATAGGAAATGCAGTTTGATTGAAGGTCATTTATATCAACATTAATTTGCAAAAGGATATTTAGAAATTGGAGTGGGATAGCCTGATGGAGCCATATAAACTAGGTTTATTTTATTGAAATAGAATAGTCTGAATGTGCTTCCTTTTCTACTTTACCTTTGTATGGACTAGGGCAGGGATGGGCAATTATGGCGCCTTCATGACTTGTGGACTTCAATTCCCAGAATTCCTGCACCAGAATGGCTGGCTCAGGAATTCTGGGAGTTGAAGTCCACGAGTCATGAAGGAGCCATAATTGCCCACCCCTGGACTAGGGAGTGGCTTGCAATATTTACTTAAATTAGTTTCTTGGAACAGGCTCAGATCCCCTTATCTGACCATTGCCTTTGTATTGGTTTTTATTCTTGTCCTTCAAGGCCATTGCCTAGTCCCTCTGCGCTAATCACCAGCATCTTGGATTGTATCCAGGAGCCAATTCAGCTTCTGAAACAATGGCTCTACATGGGGACCCCCACATATTCTAGATCATTGTATTCTGGATCAGATATAGTTTCTGAGTTGTAGTCAAACAAGGTTGAAATAAGAGGTGATCAAGGCTTGAGTAACCATGAGTAGGATCTCTTAATCCAAGAACTGGGATATTTGGCACCCAAGATTAGATTTCGGCAAATCACAGCTTTTCTGTGCTCCTTGAGCAGGAATTGACAGTCCAGAAGGGTCCTCAAAACACACACCAGTTCGGTCTAGGAGGTGCTACCCCAATTAGAATTTGTAATGTAAAAAAAACAGTCTGGGGGTTCCTAAAACACAAGAAGACTTGCATGATTCTGCTACTGTAGCCTACCTTAATAAACTCTTGCTCTAAAATTCCCATGGAGCCAATTTCCTGATCTGCTCTACCTCCTGTAGAGGTAGCATAAATATTTCAAGTCTTCTTATATTTTATATTTCCTCCCTCTTACAGCTCAGCCAGTCTTAGCCAGACTGATTTTTTTTTTCTACTACTCCCCTCTTGAGCTTAAAACATTTTTCAACACCTGTTGTTGCCTGTATAGCTTCTGGGATGGATTTCCCCTACAAAATCTATTTATTAAAGAGACATCATCATCATCAGAGCCAGGAGCAGGATGGTGCATCCAGAGGTGGGATTCGACTGGTTCTCACCTATTCACTAGAACTGGTTGTTAACTTTCTAAGCAGTTCGCCGAACTGCTGGTTCAGCTGGTCATTAGGGCAGAGAACTGGTTGTTAAATTATTTGAATCCCACCACTGGGTGCATACATTGGAGTTTGGAAACTCTCAGAGGGTTTTTTTTTATATATATATACCATCAGGTGATGATATCAGTTGATACCATCAGCATCATTCTGGATGATTACTGTCTACCCCTTTAACATTTATGCATTGCTTGCTTCTTGGTAGCACAAATGAAGGCGGTCACTAGTTGGCAACCAAAAGGTATAAACTTCCCTATTTCATGTCCCTAGTGATCAGCTGGCTATTCCACTGATTATTCCATTGTTATAAGCCTCCTAGATTTGCTCTGATGGTAAGATGAACAGCAAGTAAGTTAAGCAAGCAAGCAAGCAAGCAAACAAACAAACAAATAAAATACACAGAACTTTTGGAAAGTTCAACTAGTTGACAGGAAACAAACAAAGAAAAACATTGGGGAACAAGACTATAGTAGACACCAATTAGATTAGGTTTTTCATGTGATAGGTAACTCTATGAGGAGCTATAGCCAAGGAAGCTACAGGTCATCCTTGACTTAAAACCATTCGTGTAGCGAGTGCTTGAAATTACAATGGCATTGAAAACAGTGACCATTCTTACCATTTTTCACCTTTTTGACTGTTGCAGCATCCCCATGTTCACGTGATCAAAATTTGGGTGCTTGCTTGGCAGCTGGCATGTGATCCCCATTTGTAACTTTCCTAGCTGACCTCTGATAAGCAAAGCCAGTGGGGGGAGCCAGATTTGCTTAACAACAGCACAATGCGCTTAACAAGTGCAGTGATTTGCTTAAAACCACTATGCCTCCCCCCCCAAAAAAAGGTTGCAAAGGGGGAAAAACTCACTTCACAGCTGTTTTGCTTAGCAATGGAAATTTTGGCCTCAATCGTGGTCATAAGTCGAGGTACTAATCATGGCCCTTAAAGACTTAGAATAACTTTATTGTCCTTTTGAATGTACACTAATCGGCATACATTAAAATGAAATTTTGTTGCATGCAGCTCTCAAATGTCTCCACCTTCAATATACACTACATAAACATGACAAAATAAATAAATAAATAAATACAACATTATACATATACACACATATATTATAAGACATGGAGAAACAACACAGTTGACTTAAAATATGGGTTAAAACTGTATGGGTAGCGTAGCAACACGGAGCTTTTCTTGCTGTGTGATAAGAACCCCTTATGGAGTCAGTGACATCACAGGCCCCAGTCAAGTCAAGTCAAGTCAAGTCAAGTCAAGTCAAGTCAAGTCAAGTCAAGTCAAGTCAAGTTTTATTGTCATTGCAACAATATACAGTAGAATACACAGTGAAACAAAACAACATTTCCCAGGACCAAGGTGCTACATCAGGCACTATAGATAAAAAATAAAAAGAGCAGGACACAGAACTACACATAGCTCTAAATCTAAGAACTTAGAGGGAAAAAAAGCTAAATATACAAGTATTTATAGTTCCAGTTTCTTTGTGTTGAGGAGTCTGGTGGCTTGTGGAAAGAAACTGTTACACAGTCTGTTTTGTGCGGCCCGAATGCTTCTGTATCTTTTTCCCAGACAGTGGTTTTAAGCAAATCACTGCACTTGTTAAGTACATCGTGCTGTCGTTAAAGCAAATCTGGCTCCCCCCACTGACTTTGCTTATCAGAGGTCAGCTGGGAAAGTTACAAATGGGGATCACATGCCAGTTGCCAAGGTCAACCTCCCAAATCTGGATGGCTCCCATCCACGCCCTTCTGGGTTCTTGGTTCCCAGAAGAAACAATGTTATTTTGGCTACATATTTTCCCAGCTGTCTCTACTCCCACCTCCCTTTCCCACAGCTCTGTCCATCATCACTGTGGCAACCCTGAAGATGTTCCAAGATGGCTCCAGGGTTGCCACTAGCTTGGTGTCATCTACAGATTTCTTTCTGTTCTACATTCTAGTCATTTATAATGGTGTGGGAAACTTCATTTGAGATTCCCCACCCCAGCATAAGGCAAAACCCACTTTTTTTGGCTTGTTATTCAAGTAACTGCAAACCCATAGTATCGCAATCCACAATATACCATGCTGTACTAAAATCAAATGCTATGCTAAGATCTAAGTAAACAGTGACCACAGCATTCACTTGGGCTACTAAAGCAATTGTCTATATATATAAAAATGGATGATTGAGTGAATGTTCCAGCATAACTGAAATGCCTTGACCAATTTCAACCAAACTTGGTACATAGCTGATTTGGGAAACAAATATTGTGGGGGTAAGACACCCCTAGCACTTCTAGGTGTGTCTGTGTGTGTGCGTATGTGGGTCTGCATTTGCACTCATCAAGGTGGGTCAAGGAGAGCTCAATGGAACATAGAGGTAGCTTTGCTATTGGCTGCAATGGGTCACGGAGCAGAGCATGGCTTGATTGCCTGGGTTGGATCCTGTGGTGTGGAAGCCAATGGTGGCAATGATAAACCTGTAGGCATTCTTTCATGAGAGGGTGAGTGAGCGTCTTGCCTTCCCTTACGGAAGATTGGGTGTTAAAAAGAAGGCGAAATGACAGGAAAGAAAGGCGCCTCGCACTTCACACTATAGATATAATTAATTCCTTTTCCTGTCTAATACAGGATTGGGATAGATAAATACCTGGGCAACGCCGGCTTATCAGCTAGTTATATTATAAAAAGAGGTGAGGTTTAGTTTGACAAAACTTGTTTCTGACGTTCCTGTGTTGGCTTTTAACAACAATAGCATACAAGGAAATGCTGTTAGACAATACGTGCTTAGAACCTGCCAAGTACCGAACTGACCGGTAATTGGTCTGTATTTTACATGATTCATCCCTTCCCATTTTTGAGTATTGGAACTATGTTTTCTCTCCTTCGGTCTTCTAATATCTTGCCAGATCTTCAGCGGTTTCACAGATTACATTCATTTACCATGAGATCATTTTGCTATAGCCAGCTTTGCTATACCTTAAAATTCAGCTGGTCTTGGAAACTTGAAATCATGAAGGTTAGCTAGGAGAATGCTTTCTATGCCTTTATGAATACTAAGTTGGGTCCCCCCCTTTCTTCAGTGATGATACAACAGGCTCATTCTCTTTTTAGAAAACTATTCAGTACTATAACTTTCTCCCTTTTCTCCTTTATGATTGCCTCAGCTTTCTCTGCCACAGACCAACAACCATCTTGATATTTTTTTTCTCTACCTTCTTACAATATTTTAACATCCCTAGCCAGCTTCATCTCATAATACTTCGTAGGATTGCTACCGGCTCATGTTCCCCTTTTGTCATCAGCACCTCCTTGTATTTCCTATATAACTTCTTATTTCTGCTTTTTAGCTTGCTCTTGAGTTTGCTATTCATGCACGAGCCTCTTAAAGCTTTTCCCATTTTTTAAATCTTCTCATGGCGATTGATTCTGCCTGGCTTTCCAATCACTTTCTTTTCAGGACTTCCCATATTTCTTTGACTTGCTTGTGGGAAGGCTGCCTTTACCATCAGGCCTGTCAGTTCAAATTGGAACAGGCTATGGCCGTGATGGCGAACCTATGACATGGGTGCCACAGGTGGCACACAGAGCCATCTTGTTGGGCACACAAGCTGTTGGCCAACTTACCTCCAGCTGAGCATGCACATGCAATTGTACATGCATGCATGCACAATTGCAGAGACCCAGCTGGTCTTCGGGCCTCCGCTGTGCATGCGCGCAATTGCAACAGGAAGTCCAGCTGGTCTTTGGAGCTCTCCTGCGCATGCACAAGCGTTTGCTCATGTGTGCATGAGTACCTGCATGCAGCATGCATGCACTGCATGTGCAAAAGCTGCATGCATGCACAGATGGTGTGGTTGCACATGCAGTGCATGTGGAGGAGCCGCACGCAGGTGCAGATGCCACTCGCAAAGTACGTACTTTTCGGCACTCGGTAAGTAAAAGGTTTGCCACCACTGGGCTAGGGTGATAGAGCTGGTCTGCTACCAGAGTTAGAAGAGAAAGGCCAATACAATGGAAGATACCTCTCTTCCATTTAATGGATGATACTTGAGAAATTCAAGGGCATTGTCAATGATAGATAGTTTGGCTGATTTTTTAAAAGTTTTGTTTACTATCTATAAACAGGTTTGCAGGAACATTATAAAATGAATACCTAAACTAATTAAAAAACATGTGGGTTAATCTATACCAAATAATTAACATGATTAGGAATTGGTATATACTTTACACCGGGGTGCCAAATTGGCGTCCCATGGGCTGGTTGTGTCATGGGCAGGCCACGCCTACCTAGGCTTCGCAAAAAGGCAAAAAACTTCACGATACATCATTGACATGATCGAATTGGACACCCATACTTTACACCAACTGTCTATAAGTTTTGTGAGCTCAGTTAACCAAATGTTGACATGTTTAAGTCCTTTATGGGCTTGATTTCATGTTTTCCAAATACAAAATTGTCCTTAATAGCTTTTTTTTTTGTACCTAGTATTTTCCTGTGTGCCCTTCAAAGACTATTATAAACTGAGTGGTCTTCTTCAGATCCTGCTGTTTTCTTCCTTGCTTTCTGTTTCTTTCTTCCCAACATCCCTCCTCTCTCAAGCCTTTATAATATGTAGGTCAATCAATGCTTATTTACAGTTTTCATCAAAAAGGTCTCCTTGAGTACAGCTCCTCAGCCTATTCCTACAATAATTCTGTTTATTGCAAGATGCAGAATGTTACAAAATTTCAACACTTTCACCTACACAAATGTTCAAGGCAATACACACAAATATGTGTGCAGTATGAAAATCAATGTCATATTGCAATTAAAACTAAGAGTGGGATACTCAGGTTTTAATCCTGCCTTAGGCATGGAAACCAACTAAGTGACCTTAGACTGGGAAGTTAAAGAGAAGCAAATACCCATTTACTAGTCTATACTTGGTTAACATGGTAGATTATGATCCATAGTCTGCAGGAGATTGATTCAGGCTAATATATAAATGACTATAATAGCAGTAATAATAATAATTTTTATTTAAATCAACATTAATTAATCTAGTAATAATAGGATGTGTTTCTGTATGTGTGTGTG
>JAEANM010003204.1:0-20446 GCA_017656035.1 Myanophis thanlyinensis
TACTTACAAAATTTTCAAGTTACAAAACGGCTTCCGGAACGAATTAATTTCGTAAGTAGAGGTACCACTGTATATAGATTCAGTAATATTTTCAATAGTACCATTGCTCCTAATATTATTCAAAATGTAATATATTTGAGCCGCATTTCTACTCATAACATTTTGGGAAAACAAGAACAAGAACGTGTATAATGTATAGATATTGGAAGCAAAGAGCAAGTATTTCATTCTATGCTATGTATATGACAGAATTCACTTAAATATATGGATAAGACCTGCATGTTTCCAGTTCACATTTTGTGGCTATGCTAAACTACAGTTGACTCCATACCTGTTCTTTCCAGGAAACAACTAACATTCAAATTGGCCTCAGGAGCAACACAACACAGATAAACTTTAAAATATTTTACTCTTAAAAGTAAAAATAATCATTTTTATGTTGTAGATTTGAAGGTGTTCTTGGCTTGTCTGATGTGGTTCAACTTGTTTCTTCACTGAAGGGGTGTCATTCAATCGACTAAACAGAATTGCAAGAAATGTTATGTTTAGCTTCCTGAAAGAATAGACTCAAACAATTAGCATTTTTTTTAATATACAAGACTAATGGAGAGGAAAAGGAAGGACAAATCTAGGAATGCCAGGAAGCTCCAATACCTATTAATAATGAGAAATTAAATAGTTATCATTTAAATTCTGAACCAAACAGGATTCACATTTTCAGGCTGATAACCAAAGAATGGCTTAATTTACTTATATTTTATATATACTTCAGATTGCAAGGTGTTAGCGAGGTCCATTCCTAGTGTCGCCTAATGGGTAGTGCTGAGCTGAACACAGACCAAATTGATGTCAGGCCCAGGTGACAAGCTGGTTGGTTAGGGCTTTTTTTTTTTTGTCCCAACCTATAGTTATCTCTGTCAAAATGTAGACATGACGAGATGCTGCGTTTGATCTTGCAAGATGGTTTTATCCAAAAAGCAGACTGTGCACATGCAGGAATGATGCTAGGATAATGACTTCAAATTGCATGGTAATTCTATCTGTACATTAATTTGTTTATAGTGTACCATACGTAATAAGAGAGATGGGTTAGTGTTGTGGTTAAGGCATGTCTAGTAAGTTAAGTTGTTTTGGGTACAAAGCCAATTTTTTTTTAAATACTGCTCACAACATCCATATAAACCGAAGTGTATTGTAGCCAAAAAGCATTTTCAGATACAGCTAGTCCTCAATTATGATAATAATTGAGCCTAGAATTTGGTCATAAGTCATTGTCGTCATTAAGCAAGATATCCACATTGCTCAATGACCACAATCCCAGCTCTCCTCACTGTGGTCATTAAATGATACAGATTATTAAGAAGCCCTGCTGGGATGTCTCAGGGGCTAGTGGACCTTCGGAAGACTGCCCCCTCCCCCAGCACGTGAAAACTTGTTGTGGGCTAGAAGGCATGTTTGGTTATGCCCAGTGGCATGCGGGTCTCCTGCCTCCCACTCACTCCCAGGAACATGCTGGTCTCACTCCCTTGACTTATGCATGATTGAAAAGTTTATTGTATCAGTCTGGTACGAGGATGAAATAAATTATAAAGATAAAATAAACAAACCAAATCATTAGAACAAAAACCTAGAGGATGACATTAAAAATTAGAAATGTCCTGCTTTATTGAGAATATTTATGTTTCACTAAGGCAAGATACTACAAATAAATCATGAGCATCAATACTGATTTCAGTGTATAGTTCCTACAGGCGTGATGCCATTAATGGTACAGATGTAGTGATGATATATGTCCATAAAACCCATGTACAATATTTTAATGTTATAATTGTACTGTATGTCAGACTATTAGTTTGTGCACACCTCTGTATCTCAGAATCGCATGACCTGGGTAGACAAACTATATCTTTTTGTTGTGATTTTCTAAAATGTATCCCAGCTATTTTGTTTTGTGTTTTCGCCAATTATTTATTAATAGATGAACACTGTAACATTTTGCAGAATGTTACTGCCATTCGGTATTGAAGATTCCAATTTCAAAACCTCAAACAAAACTTGGCACAGGAGAAACCTCTTTCCTGTTACTAAGAACAATGCAAATTCTGTATTGTAAATGTGATTTCCTTTCTAATTATGGCTAATGTCAAATGCTATGAGATTTGAATGCATTGGTTTAAAGGATAGAAAGTTATTTTCTCAGGCCAGAGTTCTTTGATCAACTTTAAAAAACTCAATGGTCTCTCCCAGGGATTACAGAATTGCACCGTTCAACAGCACTGGAACTTGTTCTCACCTGGCCTGTTGCTCAGTTCACAAAACTACCATGCCTAAACAAATACTATAAATCGTATAGTAGCTTAGTTTGATACTTGAGCTACAAAACATAAGGCAAAAAAAAAAGTCCTTTATATATGTCCTTTATTATAAAAGATGGTCCTTTATTTTAAAAAGTTTTATTTTTCAAAAAATCACTTTGTCCTTTATTTTGGTCATTTTTTCATCATTCAAATGGCACCATTTAATGCAGTTTCTGATTCATGTGAAATACATGGAAATTATATTTTAAAAATAAGTGTATATATAGTGCTTGAATTTAGATGTTTTTATTTTGTCAGTTTTTGTAAGTACAAAAAGTTTTTGTAAAGTTTTTCTTGGTTTTGTTCTTGCATTTTCCTTTGTAAAGCAAAGTAATAAACCTCTTTTAGATTTGCCCTTTTAAGGTTTGTCTTTTCCCCCCCTTTTCAATTATGATCATTGTCTCAATACAGCCAGCTTCATTTATTCAGCTATTGTATAATACAGGGGTCCCCAACCTTTTTGGCTTGATAAACTGGTGGGGGGAGGGAACGGTTCTGTATGAGTGGCAAGTGTGCGTGCATGCAGCTCCATTTGCACAAGCGAGGGCATGCGCCTGCTGCTCCTGCAAGAGGAGCTTTCCAAGTGTTCAGAATGGACCGCGACCTGGAAGTTGGGGACCCCTGGTATAATTATTCTACCTGGAAGGCACCAATAAACCCTAGAAAAGAGACATGTTACTAAAGATGGAACACTGGGAATATAAATGAGCAGAAATGGAAATACTACAGCAGAATAAAACAGATTTAACCAAATTTAAACCAGAACGGCATCCACAGATATGGCATATTATGTCATAAATTTAAGTTTTTAATGTATGGTGTTTAAGAATAAAAAAATGACTAAGGAAATAAAAATATAATTTATTTTCTTAATAAATATTGTACATCAGTTAGAGAACTAAGGGACGGTTAGAAACGAAATATTTACCTATGTTTTTAGTAGTTTTTCTCCCGTTTTATCTTTAAATAACAAAACAGTGAAGACTTTCATGAAAATTCATTTCCTTATTGTTACAAATAACAATACATTTTTTTAATTTCTCATCAGTGATATATTGTGTATCAACTATACAACTTTTGACACTTCTTTGTCCACTTACTGGTGTAACAGCATTTTAAAAAATGGTTTCTTCTTCAATTCTCTTTAAAAAAAAATAAAAAAAATAAGAAACCTTGACATTGTTTACAATAATTACAGTTTAGGGAGTGGGACTGGACAACTGCTCTTCATGTTAATTGATGCTAAAGCAATAAACTGCAGAATGGTTCATTATAAAAAGTATTTGAGAAGTCTTAAATTCATGAGGCTAGGTAGTTTTAGGATGAAATCCAGTTGCAGTTGGTCAATAGAAATTCTTTGACACTGAACTATTAGCTTCAGAGAGACTTAACAAATGACTTCAGTTGGTACCTCTTATTTAGCAGCTGAGGCATGAGTCCAGCCAAGAGATCAGGGATAGTTTCTTAATGAAAAACTAATTTATAGGTCTGGCTACTGTTGCCCTGGGACAGCTGCATCTTCTCCAAGTTAATATGGGCGGAACTTTCGCTGTGCTCTCATGAGAGCAATTTTCTGCTTATCCTCTTCAAATTTCTTTCTTAGCTGGGCTATATCTGAAATAATCACAAAAGGTATTAGATAGGAGAGATGAGAATGTTCTTAAACCGCCTTAAATTTTCAATCCTGTAAGTAGGTAAGATATTCAAGGTGATTCAAATTATTACTGGAAAATAGGGATGAGGAAGAAAAATGCTTTCACAACCTTCAACCCATTTGCTGTTATGTCACCAGATAACATAGTAGGAATTAGCTAGAGAATATGAAAACATTGGATAGCAATCTTCCTATCCAATTCTATCTTATTTAGTATTAACCATTCTGAGTTGGGGGATACTTAAATTGAGTTCCACCTGTCCTTCAAGTGATGTACTAGGAATAATTTATCCCCCTGATAGTAGCAGCATTTTGATTGGGGAGAAAAAAAGAGCAAAATAAAAAAGGATTGTTCCAGATCACATTTGCCCTGGATTTATGCAACTCCTCTGACAAGCCAAGTCCCCTCAACAGATAATTTCCTCAAAGTAATGTGGCCCTTTGAAGAGTACAGCATATTGCACTGAAAGAAATATTTAAAACTCAACAATTTTAGCTTTAAGAAAAATAACTCTATCTTATATGTTGAATTTAATTTTAGAGCCCAATATTTTTTCTACAACACTTTATCTGCCAAGGCTATTGGGATTAGGACAAATATGAATTAAGAGGAATTTATGAGAACTAAATTGTATCTTAACTCTTTTTTGATTAGTAATAAAAAATATGTTTTTCTTCTGAGTAACCATTTGGAAATTATCTTAAAAAAATTCTTCATTTCTGAGCAAAGCAAAATGCCTTTAAGTTCCAAACTTAAATAAAAGAAAACTTGCTGTGATATATAGCTTGAGTCTGGGACCCAGTTTTATTTGCTTTTTTAAATTCAATTTTCAGTGGCTTCTTTTTGGTAAAAGAGATATTGGGGTGCCACACTGTTTGTCCATGATTTACTGACTTAAGAAGCTTCAGAACAGAAGAAAACAAAGTCTTCCGGTTTCAGTTTTCCTTCCCTCACCTCACCAAAGCAATGTATGTGTTTTCATTGCATCATCACTGATCACACAAATAAAAACCAATTTTTGGAAATGGTGTTAACAACTTTTAGTTATTATCCAGATTGACTACAAACTGACTACATTACCTAAACAACATAATCCGATGTTATTCAAACTATGCTCCTTTATAATTTAGGAAATGTGCTATATCCCGGAGAGCAAATTTAGGGTAGTAATCAAGCCATCAGGTTGAAACTTGGAAACTCTGAGTTCTACTTTTGCCTTAAGTACAGTCTCTCTCAGCTCCATGCCAGTCATTCTCTTAGCCCTAGGAAGCAGGTAATGGCAAACCATTATTATTACCAGGTCAGGTCATTCTGTATCTGTGCATCTGATGCATTTTGCATTTATCTCTTGAAATTCATAATCTAATTTTCAGCTAATTTTTCTAATTAACAGTATATAACATTCAATATAATTTTGAATGTTATTTCTATCTTATTGGATATTCCACCCCAATAGTTTTCTTCCGCCAATTTGGTAAATATTGCTTATTCCTGTTTATCCGAGTGATTAATAAAAATGTTGCTTGAACCCTATGCCTGAAACAGTTCATGAAAGGTAGATAACTCACGTTCCCTCTTGGTTTCACGATGTTGCCAGGCATAAAAATTGAGCAGTTCCTTCCGTGCTCTCTTGCGTTTCTCTCTTTCTAGGGCCCGCAAATTGGCTGCTTCTGTCCATGGAAGACCAGGCTTCCGGCCCTTCCTTGTCACTTTCACCCACCCTTCCTTATCAGGAATACCTTCTTCTTTTTCAGCCTTGGCTTCTTCCTATTTCAGGAATGTGAAGGGAGAAAAAAATCTCAAGGTTGCACGAAAACAGTTTGATGCCATACTTGATTTCACTAAGTGTTTATAATCCAGAAGGCCATTTCTTAACTTGAGGAAACCCCAGTTTTGTGCAAAGTGAACAAAGTTTTGTTCTCAGGAAATATGGATAATGTAATTGTCCAAATAATCACTTTTTAGATATGTGGTACATGTTGGGGAAAAAATGCAATATGGTGGACACAATATGGTACAACCATAATTTATTGAAAAACTATTATAATTTTTGGATTGAAAATATATTAACATTTTACATCCCACTTTGCTTTTCCCTTCTGCCTGTTTACGTATTCTCAAAGTTTGTGAGATAATGTACTCAGACAAATAATGGCTAATCCAAGATCACCCAATGAACCTTCTGGCTGAGAGGAACTAAATTCCAGTTGCCCAGGCCCCACCAAAAACATTTTAATCACTGCACCAGGCCAACTATTACTAATCCTAACTCATTCCAGAGGGGTTGCATCAAGGAAAGACTCTTTGAAGACAGGCAGTATTTCCCAGCAACACTTATATCTTTGGTTGCTTTACCTTTGCAATCTTTTGATCATAATTTTGCATGAAAGAGTCAACGTCTGTCTTCAACTCAGCAGGATCCACAATTGAGGCTGCATATCTAGCAATCCATTCTGAAAGAGTGAAAACAAAATAATCAGTAACTTTGTAGTGCAATTCTCTTCTAAGCGAAGTGCAATTCTAACTTCTAAGCCTTAGGTAATCTAAAATTTCTTTTAATTTTGGGTTAGGACAAATGTGATTAAGAATGATTTACATTTTATTGGGCTTTCTTATTTTTATAAATATTACTGTACTTTGAACAAAGGTACTTGCTATAGCTTCTTATGTGTCAAGGCTATCCTTAAAGATGTTTGTCTGTTGGAATTAATTTTATCTATTTCGTTTGTTTGTTTGATAAAGACACTTTGTGACTTCAAACTGATATTGGGCAGCTCAAAATACAAGCATAATCTTATACCAGAAAACAGATGGCATATCTGGTAAACCCATAAACAGTGTACACTTGACATGGACTCCACCTATCCTAGTCCTGAGCTGGGAGGCAAAATGACAGAAAAGGAATGGGACTTAAAGCCTGTTGATTATGTCAAAGGGAACTAGGCAGTTCCTTCAGTGACCAGGCCCTATGCCCTGAAGAGATTTGTGGCAATAACTAGCATCTTCAATCATCCAGAATCATTAATTGAAAAACAAACAGCCATTTAGCTAGCAAATGGATTTTATTATATTTACATTTCATTTTTCATTGCTCAGAACTCAAACCCTTTATGTATTTCTATTTCCTTCTTGATTTTCATTCTAAATGTTTTATCACAAGTCAGATCAGGCAAAAAAACCCACCAGGTCTGAAATTAAATGTGAACACAGAATCAAACCCTTGATTTCTAGTTCTGTCCAATATATCTTAGGGACTACTGAGTACAACCCTAAATACAGACTTCTATATGGAAAAGGAAAATGTGTAGCATTTGTGCTTAGCTTACTGTGAATGCCAGTTTGCACAGGATGGCTTTCTGAAGATATTATCAGGGGTCCTTGTAGTGACGAGGATTTGGCAGCCTGTACTCCAGCAGGTCTTTTGAATACCACATAAGCTACTTGGAATCCCTGTGAAGCAAGAAGCATTTTGTTTTAGGTTTCACTTACCTAGGTCCCAAAAACAAGGGCCATGGCAGCCATAGAGATAGCTGCTCCAGCCTCATCCTGACTGTTCATATGCCATTATGATTTTCCCCTCCTCCCCACGTATCTAAAATACAAAAGTCAGCCCCTTGAATCAATGCCTATTTTGCTCTGTATTAGTTGCGGGTTGTTGTGTCTGGATATACTTATGAATCCTAGTCTAACCTAGAACCCACCGAAAAAAACTTAGCTAAATATTATATAATAAATATTGCACACTAGTTGTTAAGGACCAAAAAACTGCTTCTTAAAACAAGGGCCTTGCCTCTCCCTCCTTTAAAGAATGAAGAAATCAACCTGCAAAAATTATCTAGGATAATCTAGATTATAAAACGAGCAGAGACAAACAGAGAGGCAAGCTAGAAAGGGGCCAAACTCCTTTTAGCTAAAAGCTGCCACAACAGTACATTGTAAGTTTTTTAGTCTAAAAGGGGAGGGACTACATAAACACTACCTGATTATTTCACTGAGGAATCAAGTACAATGTGAGGGATAAGGCAATACTTGACTATCATGACATATTTGCTTTGTTCAAAAGTGCTCATTTGTTCTTCTTAAAAAGGTAATGCCATAGTGTCCTTCGTCATGCTATTCTCCTCCACATTCCCAATTTACCAAGGGTATCTTGATATTGAAGAACTTGGTCCTGGATATTTCCGTCCCATCTCCTGGCTTTGGTCTTTCACACATCTCTACAGATTGTACAGGGCAAAATTTGGAAAACAGCCTTGATAAACATTCCTAAAAGGAAAGGAAAAAAAGTTTCAGCACAATTCCTGGCATAGTTAGAGTGGACATTTCTGAAAAATGAAATGGTTTCTTCTATTTTGCCAAAAATTCTTATCTATCTAAAATAGGTAGATTACTATTCACATCTTTCTTCTCTTTAATCAGTTCATAGCTTGAGGACCAACTCATGAATGTGGCCTTTGAAAACCTTTGATATTGGTTCCAGAATCCTTCCTCTAAAAGTTTAATGTGAGAGGAGGAAATTATAAAATAAATGGCTAGATATCATATTATATATATTTAATTGTATTTACTTTTATTCCATTATCCTGCTCAATACTTTTTATGCCTTAATTTTTGGACTCCAGCAACCAACACATTATTCAAAAAGTCAGCATGGCCCCCTGAAAACTGGATTTTTTCTTAAGAATCCTGTACCTTTCTTATGGAGTCTTGGCATGCTTCACCCTTCTTTTGTCAGTAAGCCTGATAACAATTTTGAGATAGGATTAACTCTGTCCTTCATGTGGATGGGGGGCAGGGAAGAAAGAGGCCTATGTATTCCTTTAACTACCATATTTTTCACTCCATAAGATGCACTTTTCTTCCTCCCAAAAGTGGGCGGAAATGTCTGTGTATCTTATGCATTACAGACAAGGTTGGGGGTTTGCCATACCTGGGGGGAGGGTGTTGATGTGGTGGCAGGCAGCAGTGGTGAATGGCAGTAGTGATCCCCACCGCTGGTGTTTGCCACTGCCTGTCACGCTGCTGCACCAACGCTGGAGTCTTCGCCACTGAGCAGCGATTGGATCGGCCTCCTGCCGATCGGCGGGGCTACAGGAGGCCGGGATCCAGCTGTTGCTCAGCTGACCGGTGCTGGGTGCAACATAGCGGAGCCCTGATGAGCCACGTTCTGGGGCTGCAATAACGTGCTGAAGCTGACCACGCTGTTTGCTGTTAGGTTGCTAGCTAGATTTTTCCCCCTTTGCTTTCCTCCTCTAAACTTAGGTGCATCTTATGGTGAAGAGCATCTCATGGAGCGAATAATACAGTATATTACTTCTTTATTTGCTCAATCTTTAAAAAAAATTAAACTTTCTCTTAGCAAAGTTTTCTTCATATTCAAGTTGGTAATTCAGTCCAACCAGCACTGCAAATATCTACAATCAGTTGTTCCATACCTGATGTTCTCAATGCTAATATCTGAACTATGGAAGCTGAAAGCCCATACATCTTGTGGGTACCAAGTAAGAGGGACTACATTAGGCAGAAGTTCTGATAGACTAAAATAAAATCAATTAACAAAATGAAAAAGACAACAAATGTTTGTCAGATTTGTATTCTAAACAGAATGTTATTCATAAAAGTCCAATGTATATTATCTTCTCTGTTCATTTGTAATATCTCTGTTCTGAATGCCCAAATCTCCATATATTATGTAATCCTCCCCTGCTTTCAAATAAACTCACCTCTGTACAATATGGAGGGATGTTTAAGACAAAAAGAGTTCGGTTTTGAGGCCTCTTGGGATCTCTGCCCTCTCTGACTTTGTGTTCTTTCACATAGAGATAATGAGGTGACTGGTGGTTCTCAGAAAACTTGATTGGAATAGCTAAAAAAGAAAGAAAAACATTTTCTAATCAAATAAGTTCAGGGAAGAAAAACTAATATTGGTGAACATTTCATAAATGAGAAAACAATCATTGCAGGTGCTGTCACAAATATTTCTATAAATAGAATACTTTGCCCCTAAAAAAACAACTGGGTCAGAGTTTCTCTGCAACATGTAGCAATTCTGAAAGTCTAAAGCTATTTTTCCCAACCTGATGTCTTTCATATTGTTGAATTAAGGGAGCTCGTCTCATTTCCAAGAAGAGAGCAGCATTCTACAAGTTTATTTGCACTAACTGTACACTGCTGAATGATGATGGGGCAGTGGTTAGAATGCAGAATTGCAGGCTGACTCTGCTCACTGCCAGGAGTTTGATCCTGACTTGCCCAAGATTGACTCAGCTTTCCATTCAGGATCCAGATTGTTGGGGGCAATATGCTGACTCTGCAAAACATGAAGTGTTGTAAAGCACTATGAAGTGGTATAAAAGTGCTATTGCTAAATGCTTGAGGCCAAGCTGGTAGGTTTGTGAAGAAGGAAATGTTCTATTACTATGTCTGTATGTGACTGGGCAAAGTAAAATAGGTACAGGCTTATTCACTTACTTTTCTTTTGTGCAATATTTATTTTTCCATTATACTGTTTGTTTCCTAAATTCTTTTAATAGGATTGGACTGATTAAACAAACAGCCAGTCAGGCAAAGAGACAGGGACTGTCCCTTAACGAATAACATAGTTTTCTTGAGAAATATTCTTTTTAATTTCATTGACTCTTGATTAGACTGGGGGGGGGGGGGGACTTTCTGAAGCAAGAAAAGCCCAGGCAGACTTTTATCTCCACACAGAGAACATTAAAATTCAGAAATTAAAATGCATACAAGTGTTCATGTAAGATTTGTCTCTACTTTTATGGATTTACAGCTGCATCTGTCCACTTTAATCTTCATGGACACTAGACAGTTGAAAACTATTTTTACTGAACAAGAGTGGGGAGTATGGATTGCAAGACTCTCTAATATCTCTAATATTTCCATTCTGTACAGGCAAATATTTAAACAGAACCACTACAAATTAATAACATAAATGTTGAACTGAGCAAAACCTTTTTTTCTATCTATGTATCAAGAATGATTATGAGTACATTAGTTTATTAGTTGGAAACATGAATACAGAGGATCTCATATTGAGAACCTATATAAATCGCAGTGAACATATACACTATATGAGGCAAAAAATACACATTTGAACATTGATCAAAAATCACTGTCTTTTATAGGGAAAAAGGAGTGAAAAATTGCAAGTTATTAATAAACAGAAAAACTAGAGTAAGTAGATGAATTTGGATAAATTTGACAAAATTTTTACTAAAAGCAGGAAAATACAGAAGGGTTCAGACACAAACACCGCAGAAAATTAGTAGACAATGTGCCTTTTGCTAGGAGTGAATATTTTTTTTGAAAGAGGTGACTATGGCTATGTATAAAAGCAAGTTTCTGCCCATTTTGCAACATGTAAGTCAAAACTGAGTATATTTCAAGATAAATGTGAAAATAAGACTGAATGAAGTGAGAATGGGTTACTAAGAAATATTCATAGTTAAAACAAGAAGAGAAAAGTAAAACCTGGGTATTGAATGAACAATATAAATGTGAGTGACTCACGAGAAAAGTATGTTGAAATGGTTTATCTTACAGAAATGAAAGAAAACTGAATTTTGAAACAAATATAGGATTGAGCAATGAAGGGGGAAGAAAAGAACAAGAATATTGTGATGGACAGAATTGAAATTGATTTTCAAAACAAGACAAGCAAAAGAGGATGCATGATAATGTTTGGTGGAAACAGGAAGAATTGCAAGGATAGAAAGGCTGAGAGCAGCATCTGACCTCCCCATGGTGTTGGTGGGGAAAATAGGAGGGAATATTATATATGTTTGCTACCTCAAGTTACTTATAAAAATAACGGTGATATCAAACAAACAAACAAACAAACCTTGTTGCACACTAGGTGTTGTGCAACCAGGCAGTTCATGTGGAAAAAAAGGGACGGGATTTGCATCACAATACTCCCCTGCTTTGGTTAGTCTGAACTCCAATTGCCCTCCTTGCAGATGTTACTAGATTTAGTTATCTTTTTTAAATCTCGTGCTTCATTTTACAGGTATTTCGTACCTTTTTTCACTTGATGTAATGCTGTTTAAAGTGGAAGCATATTCTTTTGTAGATATTTATGTGTATGTATGCTTTTACGGAATACTCAGATCACGTGGAATCAAAATTTAGATTCCCCGTCTAAACTACTTCGTAGAAAGGCCAATTTATTTAAAACTGCCTCTATTATCTCCTTTTGCATAAAACCAATTTCCAACCACAAGCAGAAGCGCAACACTCTATTGACTCGTCTGCAGGCCTTTTGCATCCGTGTATACATTATATCTCATCCCAATAGTGAAAAGAAACAAAAGGATGCGTATCAGCACACTATCAAAATCAGGTCGGAGGCCACTGAAACCGTCAAGCAACCGACAGAGCAGCTTCAGGGTTAACAGAGGTTTCTTTCTTCATCTCCCAGCCGTTTTCTACTCACCTGTGTATCCCAGGGTGGCGACAGAGTCTCCATTTTTCACACACTTCGAGCCGGAGGCCGCCATTTTGGCTCAGAGGAAATTGCGTCAACCTTCGCAACTGCTGAGTATCGCGAGGTTTCTTGGGACCAATCGCTTTCCCGGGAAAATCGAAGGGCGGCTTCGTCCCTGTAGTCCAGGGGTCATCAACCTTGGCAACTTTTAAGAATTATTGGACTTCCACTCCCAGAATTCCTCAGCCAGCAAGGGAGTCTGGGAGTTGAAGTCCCAGGCTTATAGTGGCCAAGGTTGATGACCCCCTGCGATCTGTGCAGCCTTGGGGCGGTGTGTTTGTCAAGCGCGTCTGTTTGCCCGAAACGAAAACCCACAACCCAGAAGGGGCTTTTGTTTCCAGAGACCCAGGCCTATGCCTGTGCCTGAACTGAGTTAGCCATGTGCCGCCCGCCCTGTTCCCCCCCCTTTTTTTTGAAGGTGGTTTTAGGGCTGTGATAGAGGCAATAAGTGACATAATCCCCCTTTTCAAAGCCTATTTTCACATTCATGAAATCTTAGTAACCGGCGAGGAAAGGGAAGACTCTGGTAATAAATAAGATCCGGAAGCGAAAATCACACGGAAACGGGTTTCCAGGGTTAATTTTGGAGCTGAAAACTTCCTACTGTAGCGTCCAGGTTGTACCGTTTTTTAAAGCATCGTAGAAAGTCCATTGCCTCCACGTGTGTGAATCGTCCACAGAGAATTCCTTTGGTTTGATAGGATGGATATATCGGCATATGGAAGATTTTCTTTCAAGATGAGGAAAAATGCTGATGATTTCCCGATCTCTCAGGAATAGTAGGATTTTTGATGAGACTGAATCCCTATTAACTCAAATCATAGTTGGCTAGGGGCCTCCAGCTAATTGGGGTAAAAGTGTGCCAGAATCCTTAAATCACAGTAAAGTTCGCATTGTAATGGAATTCTAAATTCCTTTTGTAATGGAAAAGTTAAACATCATAGATTCTGAGTTTTATATCTCATGTAGTTATTTTAATCATTATTCTGATTGTCAAACAACTCCCATCAAAATCTTCCTGAATATGAAAAGCAGTATCTAAGGGTGAAGTTGATCTGCAAATTTAGTGTAAAAATCCTCTAAGAGTTCCTTGTCCATAGGAGAGTAATGAACAGCCCAGTTTCTTAAACTTATGCTATCAGCTGTTTAGAGGCACTCCCAAAATTAAACATTACAAACTTTGTTTTGTTATCTTTAAAAAAAGAATGTAGAATATTCTGTATAACAAATACAGTATTTATTCAGAAACACATTACATCATGTCCTCAGGTCAACCTCTGTAACCAATCCCACTGCTGTTAATGAAGGACAGAGACAAGGAATAGCATTTCTGCACCAAAAATACCTGTTTGTTCAAAATTACATTTCCCCAAGAGTAAATATTTTTCCAAAAGTAATCTAGATTAGCAAATTCCATTGGGAATAATGATTCATATCCTTTAGTGATTTGACTGCCATGTCCCTGTGAGATTAAACCCTGATAACTATACAGAATGAAGAGCAACTACTGAGTTTACAGTGGAATAAGCTGTTACTAGAGGATTTTAGCACACATGAAAATGTTTATATCCTGCAATTAAGAGAACAAAAATTGAATGTCCAGAGTTATCCAGTGCTATTTCACTGTTATCATGGTACTTTAAACAAGATTTTTAAAAATCTTAGCAAAAATTTGTACATCAGATAAAATTGCACATGGGCATAAAATACATCTTAGTCTTAGATAACTTCTTACGCTGCTCACCTTTCTCTATTTTATCTCAAATAATTCATTTAAGGTGCCCTTACCTCTTTTTCATAGAAATAGTGCTACATGGCAGCAGCAGAATCTTATCCAGAGAAAAGGGCTTAGGGATATATTTTATACAAACATACAACTCCTTAAAAACAAAATGGGCAATTTTCTATTGGAAATGACCCTGAAGGTCTTCTACTCCAACCCCCTAAAGCAGGAGTAGTCCTCGACTTACATCAGTTCATTTAGTGGCTGTATGAACTTACAAAAGCATTTTAAAAAGTAACTACTGACCATTGTTCACATTTACAACCATTCTGCTATCCCCATGATCATGTGATCCAAATTCAGATACCCGAGACAGCTGGAGCGTCCCAATTGGAATGTGATCCAATTTTGCAGCCTTCTGACAAGCAAAGTCAATGGGGAAGCCAGATTCATTTAATAAGCATGTTAGTAACAGCTGCAGTGATTCACTTAACAACTGTGGTTTGAAAGATTGTAAAATGGGGCAAAACTCACTTAACAAATGTCTCACTTAGCAACAGAAATTTTGAACTCAATTGTGGTCATAAGTCAAGGACTACCTATACCATTTCAGACAAATGGTTGTTCAATCACTTCTTAAAAACCTAATGTTGAAGCACCCACAACTTCTAGAGTTTCACTGGTTGTTCTAACTGTCAGGAAATTTCTCCTTAGTTCTAGATTGATTCTCTCCTTGATTAGTTACCATCCATTGCTTCTTATTCTGCCTTCGGGTTGACCTCCCTCTTCGTGGCAGCCCGAAATATTGGAATACTGCTATTAGTCCTTCTTTTCATATTTGACTTGAAATCAACTGCTAAGTGATCAGCTGTTTTGCAGCCTGAGAAAATTGCATTGAATTAGCTTATAGACAACTGTTTTAGAGCCAACATCTCAGAAAAATGTAAATATAACAAAACAAAGGTCTGACTTGAAATCTATTCACATCAGGACTAGGAGGAAGAGGCCTCTCTACTTGTGATTCTAAAGCACCATGTAAAAACAGCTTACAGTATCGTTTTCTATCTTGTGCTGTTTAATTTGGACATACTCAGTATTTTCCTCTGCAGTATAGATCTTTATATCAAAAGCTGGAAAATAATATAAATACTAGATAATGAAGCGAAGTACTTTACTGGCATTCAAACAAATCCATAGGAAAAGCACTTCTGTGTAACATCCTGAAGATCACAACAATATTCCTCCATCAACTTATTAATAACATGAATACATGGCAACGGAAGTAGTGTAGAATATGTTATCTACTTAATACATATTCCCACTCTTTCATAATCTCTTCCATTAGTTGCTGCATGAACATTTCATTTGCTGCTTCCTTTTTACCAATTTTAGAGTAGCAGACAAGAGCTATTATCAATGCCTGGGAATACAGTATTATATCAAGTCTCTTCCACAGACACAGATATATTGAAATGAAATGTTTATTAGTTGTGTAAAGCAAAAGGCTCACCATTTTTACTAAAAGAATGAAAGTCACAAGAGATGTTTATTACGCCTTTAACTAGGTGTACTTTTAACTGGTTGGATACTGCAGTGGGGAGGCAGATGTAATAAAGGAAGAGTTATATGGTGATACAGATTTCAGTACAGAAAGGGGAAATTATTCAATTAGAAATATTGGGACAAATTCCAACTATGAAAACAGAACAAATACATTTAGGGGAACACTACTGTACAGGAAAGGTAGCAACTGTAGAAAAACAAAGGTTTGAGTGCAGTCCAACACAACAATCGTGTTCCCATGTCTCCAGATTTTCCACACTCAGTTTACTAGTCCACTTTTGACTGCTACTTTTCAAAGTTTGATTTTGAATTCTGTAGGCTGCACAGTAGCAGAAGTCCCCGAGGATTTGAAGAGTGCCTTCAAGATGGTGTCAGGATCCACTTCAGCCGGGGGATTTGAAGATGTTCCTGTGCTTGTCCGACGTGGTTCAATTTCTTTCTTCACTGAAGGAGTGTCACTCAATCGACTAGGCAGAGTTTACAAGAAATAATATTATATTTAGCCTCCTGACAGAATGTAGACTCAAGCAATAGTATTTATTTTTTTATAAACAAGAAAAAGGAAGAAAAAAATTAGAAGTGCTAGAAGCTCCAACACTGAGTGATAATCAGGAGTGAAATGGTTGCTATCAATTGTAATGCTGACCTCAAATAGTTTTTCATATTTTCAGGCTGATAACCTAAGAAAGGCAAAATTTATTTACATCTTGCATTTATATTCTGTTCTTAAAGATCTTTAATTTTATGAATATAATACACTTACAGCAAAATAGGCTGGTCTGATGTGATGACATTTCCATTAATGAAAAGATTACATTTCATTGGTTGTCCTAGTGAGAAAAAAACATGATAACATCAAAAGATGCAATGCTTTAAAGTACTGCTTATTAGAATTGTTGCTAAGGTGGCACAAATTCTGGAAAATCATAATCTGGATCATATTCATTCTTTCATTTTTTTCCCCTCACTTTATATTCAGTGTCAGAAGCATTGCTTCCATGATTTTTCTCCTCTTGATAATAAAAAGAAAAACCATTGTTAATTTGAGAAATTCCAACTGCAAAAATCTGTATTCTAAAATCCTGGTAAAATAGAAATCTTTTTTATTGTTTGACTCTTTGTTTTCCTGAAAATGTTTGAATTATTTCGCAAAGCAAGAAAAAAAGAAAAGCTCAACCTTTCATATGAGGTTCATACTCACCATCCAAGCATCTGTTGTTGTATTTCTTATATGCAGTGATAGCATCTTCCTTTTTCACAAACACAACTTCAGCCATCCCAGGGTTCACCAGACGAGCTCGCTTTAGGGCACCACACACACAGAACAATTCCTGAGAAAAAAGTTGTTGTTTTGGAATAAAGAATATAGTATTGCCATAACTTTAAACAAGGCAGGATTGTTAAAGCAATAGCAGCAAGATATTAGATTTAGATGCTACCTAATGCATATATCTTCCAGTTTTTGTATTTATGAGGTCTTATTATCAGTAAATTACATTTGTGGTAACAAAACATCTAGAACTAAAAGAGCTTCTGAATTATAGCAAAAAAAGGTCTATGTGTGAGATACTCTAGCATTGCTTGCATGCTATAAATGTTCTAGATTCCTTAGATTTTGAAACTACTATATAATTTATATAGTGTCACGCTTAAAACAAATTGAAGAATTCTAGGCTTTTGTTATTCAGTGTCACACAAATAAGGGTTTTCTTGGAACTATTACATTCCTTCTGGTGTTTAAATTATTCTACATTTGAAGATATCTAAAGAATGAGGGAGACCAACTTAAGTAGGTTACTAGTTAGCTTTTGATAAAAAGTTCTAGTTTCCCAAAAATATGCCCCTTATTACACTATTTAATGGACACATTCAGAAAACAGGCTACAGGCACTCCTTGACATATGATTGTTCATCTAACAATATTTCAAAGTTACAACAATGAAAAAAGTGATTTATGACCTATCCTCGCACTTATGACAGTTGCACCAACTTCAAAGTATGTGATCACAATCTGGGTACTTGGCAACCAATCTTGCACAAACAGCTGCAGTATCTTGTGGTCATATGACTGTGATTTGTGACATTCCCTGCCAGTTTCTGACAATAAATATCAACTGGGAAAGCTGGATTTGCTTAATGACCATGTGATCTGCTTAACAACCATAATACAAATGATCATAAATTGGGTCCAATCATATGGTGATTTGCATTATGACCGCACCAATCTATAATGGAAATTCTGGTCCCAACTGTGATTATACGTTGAAAATTATCTGTACTCTCAAGACTTGAAAAACATACAATACTCACAACAATATCCTCTTCTGTAACACGGGGGTGTAAATTATTCACAGTCATCTTAGTACCCTCTAAAGGACTAAAGGCTGGCTATAATAAAAACGTAAGGCAAACATTAGCAATAAATAGGGGAAACATCAGTGATGTAATGATGCACACAAGTAAAGTGAAAAGCTAAAGTCTACAATTAAATTTCTAAAATTTCAGAATACAGATAGTCCTTGACTTACAACCATTTGTTTAGTGACCGAAGTTACAAGGGTTTTGAAAAAGGTGATGACTTTTTTCACATGTCCATTGCAGCATTCCCATGGTCACATGATCAACATCGAGATATTTATGACCAGGGCAGTGGCCTGGAGTCATGTGACAACCTTTTGTGACCTGACAAGCAAAGTCAATGGGGAAGCCAGGTTTACTTAACAGCCATTGTTACTAACTTAAGAACTGCAATGATTAAATGATTCACTTCACAATTTTAGAAAAAAAGGTTGTAAAGTTGGGCAAATAGTTAACAATCATCCAGTTAATAATCATCTTGCTTAACAACAGACATTTTGGGATCAATTGTGGTCATAAGTTGAGGACTCCCTGTATTCTCCCTAACTAATACCCAACCATCATATAAAGCATATTCAGTCAGCAAAAATTTATATTGGATTCCACAAATAGCTCATGTTATATATAATTCTGCACTTTGGCTGGGGTGGGGGAGATCCCATTCATAACTGTGAATCACACACAGTTATCAGTGGCATGAAGAAATCTGCCATGTCAAAAAATGGAGCAACACAAAAACTAAATGCAATTTAACTTAATTTAATTTAAACACAATTCAGCATTAATATCATTCTCTGGAATTCTCTGAGAACAGTACCCTGGAGGTGCTTTAATGACTATTGCCTCATGTTTGCATCTCTGTATTTGGGAAAAGGACAGAATATATCTGTTCACCTCATTTTAAACTAAAACTATTTTTTTAAGAACGTACAATTCTATGGACAACACACAGACATCCCCTTCCAAACCTTCAACTCACCTCAACCACTGGAGGCTCTTTAGGAGGTTCCTCCTTGGTCACTAAGGTTCTAGACACGTTTGTGAGGGCCTTTGTTCGGATGGGGGAAGAAGGAACTGGGGGAGCTGTATATGCATCATTCTGGACAACTTTTGTAAGAGGGACTGTTTTTGAGAGAGAAAACTTGTTGCCACTGTGTCCAGCCTGCAGAAAAAAACCATAATAAATTGGAAATGCCAGAACCAATTCCTTTTCTTCCAAACACCAAAAGTCAAACAGTATTACATAGTAAAGATCTCTGATGTCAGCTGCAGGAACAAACATATGAGGTCTAGACAAGACTTATAGCTGTTGAATTAACCTAACCCACTACAATATTTCCTTTAGTTTTCGTCTAATAAGGACCTTCCAGCTGGAGCTTTAGACTACTGAAAACTGAAGCATTTCATGTTTTTTTTTTTAAATAAAGGTTTAATTTTATTACACTATTATAATACCTTAGCCTTTTTAAAAATATCACACACCAGAGTGAGCTTAATGAAACACACTGCTTCTATCAGTAAATGTTTCATCTAATTTATAATATATACATTTAAAATCACATAGTTCCAGATACTATTAATGAAAACAAACGAGGCATTTCAAATAATCCCTGCAATATAATCATAGGATAAAGGACAACAAAAAGGTACAAAATAGCTGAGCAAAGCATAGCAACTAAAAGTAAACTATTTTTCATTTTTCAGATATATTTGAAATAAGAAAATAAAGCAACAATCTTAATGAAGGATAGGCAAAAATGTTAAAATATATTCCTTTTTTATACTAAAAATCAGACAGGTAGTCCAAAGAACATTAATTAGTATAAGTCCTGTTTATTTATAGATTTTAAGTCTGTGGGCACAAAATAATTTAGACCAGGTATGTCAAACTCAATTTCATTGAGGGCAGCATCAGGATTGTGGTTGACTTTGATGTGGGTGGCGGCAGCGGAAAGGAGTGTGGCTGGGGTGGGCATGACCACGGTGGGTGTGGCCAGTTCCCACTGCTGCTGTGCTCGCTGTCCTTGGCCAGATTGCTCATGGTGTGTGCAGGAGAGTAAAGTGTGTGGGTCAGAGGGAGGCCCACTCCTTTTCCTTATGAGGAGATCCAGTTTTGTAACCAAAGCATCTTCAGTGATAGGATGGGAGACCACCAGGAGAGGTCAGGAGGGGACAAGGGGATGGCAAAAGACAGCAGAGCTGCAGGATTTACCTCAGACCCTCACTCTCTCTCATTATAATCTCCTTCCTTCCTTCATCCCTCCCTCCCTACTTTCCTTTCCTTGTT
>JAEANM010003205.1:0-15420 GCA_017656035.1 Myanophis thanlyinensis
GTAGGCAGGCAGGCAGGCAGGCAGGCAGGCAGACCTTACTATGGAAGCTGCATAGAATTACTTTGATGACTAAAGGAGGATAGAAATGAATAAATATTTTAAAGTACAAAAAATGAAAACCTCAGTAAAGAGGGATGGTAAACAACTCACTAATATTTATTAAAAATTCCACATCAATATTCATATGCATTTTAAATATTGTGCATATGGATTTTTAAAATATAATTTACAATATTTTTATCCTAAAACAAGCAAATTATTTACTTTCAAATACATTTATTTAATGCTTTCTCCTAGTAAATATATCATTTACAGATTTTTCTCTGCTGTATCCATATTGGAAATATGCAAAGTTTCATTTCATTGAATATTTGATACTAGTTAATTTTAATTTTATATCTTTTAGCTGTCTTTCACTGAACTTCTGTTGTGATACTTATCTTTGATGTTTGGCATCAGGCAAAAAAACAAACAAACCTTAATATATGAATTATGACAGAGACAATAATTATCTAGTGGTTATGTCAAAGGGCTGGAAGAAAATGAGCATGGGTCCATCCCGACCTCATTGGGTAATAGCAAATTTCTCTCAGCTTCTTCATAAAATTTTGACAAGATAATTAAACATGTATGCCCCTATAGCCATCAAGAGTCATTGGTAACTCAGTGCATCACATTGTCAATCTGACTAGAGATAAACCAAATATCATAAATAAATAATAAAAAAAAAACATTGAACTTTATAAACTGTATTGGAATATGAGAAATTGTTGTGGAAATAGCTGTCTTACTTTCTCTTATTTGACAATAAAAAGATGCACAGCTCATTCTTCTTAAAAAAATAATTTCTGACCAAAAACTCTTGAAATAGCAACTTTGATGTCTTTGTTTCTCATGCTATAAATTAATGGATTCAACATAGATGGAATAATGGAATACATTAATGTTATTATAAAGTTTGGATGTGATTCACTGTCAGCTATAGGTTTTAGATAAGCAAGGCAACAAGTAAACAAAAATAAGAAGAAAACAACCAGATGTGGGAAGCAAGTAGAGAAGGCCTTTTTCCTCCCTTGAACAGAAGGAATTCTCAGAACAGCAGAGAAGACATATACATAAGTCATAATGACAAAGGCAAAACAACCAGTTGCTAACATAGCACTGAAAATTTGAAATCCAATCTCAGATACATATAAATCAGAACAGGCAATCTTAAGTAAATATGGGACTTCACAAAAGAACTGGTTTATACTATTAGAGCAGAAAGGAATCATAAAAGTGACAGTAGTGTGTAATGATGCATTGAGAAGGCTGGCAGTCCATACTCCAGCAATCATGTTGGTACAAGCCTTCCTGTTCATCATCATTTCATAATGTAAAGGGTTACAAATAGCAACATATCGATCATAGGCCATGACAGTAAGGAGGCAAATATCACAGCTAAGGAAAAACAATAAAAACATGACTTGGGCAACACATGCAGAATGAGAAATAGTTCTTATATTTGTAAGAAAATTAAAAAGAGTTTTGGGAATAATGACTGACACTGAACCAATGTCTTGCATGGCTAAATTCATCAGAAAGAAGTACATGGGGATGTGAAGATGGTGATCACAAACAACAGCTGAGATGATGAGAAGATTTCATGTTACCGTCATTAAATAGAGTATCAATAGCAAAGCAACATGCATAATCTGTAGCTCCCAAATCTCTGAGAATTCCCAGAGAAGAAACTCAGAAGTATCATTAGCCATTCTAAAACATTATGCCCTAGAAGAAAAGGACAAAGCATTGTTAAAATATTTCCTATTCAGTACAGTTCTGAATGAATTGTAGAATGATGGATCAGCTTTTAGAGAAGATCATATTAAAACCTGGCTCTAAAAAAATTATTAAAACATCCTGAGTATAATGAAATTGTGTTTTCTTAAAATTCAGGATGATTACTTCAAAAAATATTTATTTACTGTCAAGTCTTATGTCTTTACTTTATAATCTTATGTTTAGATATATTTGAATTTATTTATTCATTTGCACTAACTTCATGAGAAATAGGAGCTTAAAGTAAAAACGTTACTTTTATCAAGTCAGATAAAAATGTTTCAACTCCTACTCTCAAAATGACACCATTGGGCACTGCACACAAGAATGGCTTGACACAAGAACAGTTTTTTCCCAAACGCCACATCACTCTGCTAAACAAATAATTCCTTCAAAACTGTCTAACTATTTATTAAGTCTGCATTACTGTTATTCTCATCATTCCATCACCCACCCATCTCACTATGACTATAACTTGTTGCTTGTATCCTTACAATTTATATTGATTATTGTCTCCTGTTATGATTTGACTACTTATTTGTACCCCATGACTATCATTGAGTATTGTATCTTGTGATTCCTGATAAATGTACTGTTTCTGTTATGTTTGCACATGCGCGGGCGGAATTTTCCCTCTGGTCCACCCCCACTGCATTATGGGCTGACAGCCGATTGGCTACCGGCCCGAAGCTGATTGGTCAGGACGCGCCAGCCAATAAAGCTAATGACAGGTGGAGCCGCGGGAAGATATAAAACAAGCAGCCCACCTGCATCGCTAGCTTTAGTTCAGTGCATCGTGAGTTTTACTCGCGAATGAAATAAAAGGGCACCCTCACGGTCATCTAGACCAACCTCTGTCTAAGTGTTTTCTTTACCCTAAATACATGGGGATTTTGGCTACAACACTGGTGATGAGGATGGGATTTCAAGACAAAGACCATGACTAACCATGCAGCCGAACACCCCGGAACACAACAAAAATTGTTCAACAAGCCGGAACAGCACAGAAATGGCCATCACTCCAGCCACCTATACTCTCTCATTCATGCCATACAAGCCAAAGACAGAAATGTGGAATGCGTTCCTTGAGAGATTCAACTTCTTCCTCCTAGGAAGCAGATTAAGTGGCATTCCAGAAAAGGAGAAGCAAGCCATTTTCCTAAATTATTGCAGTGACCAAGATTTTTCAATGGCCATGTCGCTGGCCTCACCGCAGACCCTGATGGAAGTGGAATGGTCCAATCTGAAAACTAAACTGCAAGCCCATTACCCTCTGAAACCATCGGAAATATCCAGGAGAAACAAGTTCTATGAACAGCACCAGGCAGAAGGAGAAACCCTTGCCGACTACATAGCCGCATTGAGATCCCTTGCAATGCATTGCGAGTTCACAGACCAACTCGACAAGATGCTGAGGGACAGACTGGTTTGCAGTTTAAGAGACAACAACCTAAAGAGAAGATTGATGGCCCAACCATCACTGACCCTTGCAGCCGCAATCGAAGAAACTATGGCCACAGAAGCAGCCTACCCGCCAAACGAAGGTAGGAGACACACCAACATTTACCAGGCGACCTACGAGGAAGATGCAGAGGTGGAACCTACCAAAGATGGTGATGTCCACCTGGTCAAGCCCATGAGGGGCCCCAAGATGGCCACCAGCCCACACCAAACTCTCTGTGGGGGATGTGATGGGAATCATCAGAGGTCCAACTGCCCCTTCTTACAATCCATCTGTGGCCGATGCTTAAAGAAGGGACACCTGGCCCATGCCTGCAGATCTCCAACTCCAGCCAACAAGCAAGCTGGAGGGCAAACCGGGGGCCCACGTGGCCCAAACAATAGATGGGGAACAAACCCCAACAACAGGTGGGGACCAAACCATCCAAGGAAGCCTGAAGAGGAACAGTTTCAGCAGACATTCAGCAAACGTTGAAACAAGACAGTGCAACGACATCCGAAGCAAGCAGAAAATCAGGACCATGGTCAGCATCAATGACTGACAATGCAAAATGCAAGTAGATTCGGGCTCTCCAGTCAGCATAATGTCTTGGAAGACCATAAAAAGCCTCAAACCCTCACTCAAAGTAAAAGACAACACCAACTATGACCACCCTTAGAGACTACCAAGGAAATCAAATCCCTGTTCTGGGACAGGGTGAATTCCCAGTCAAATATCAACACTTCTCAGGAAATCTGCCTATCATAATCGTGCAGGGAGATCTTCCCTGCCTCCGGGGATTGAATTGGTTTGACCACCTCGGTTTAAGCATCTCAGGCATCTTTTGAGTGAGTGAAGGTACAGCTGAAGACATCACCAAGGAGTTTGATGACGTCTTTAACGGTGAGCTGGGGAGATATCTGGGGACACCTATCTCATTTAGCCTTGACCCTGGGGTACCACCAATCAGAATCAAGCCACGCAGGTTCCCTTGGCACTTAAACCTAAGGTCGACAAACAAGATAAAATCATAGCCCAGGGGATCCTGGAACCAGTTGATCACACCAAATGGGAAACCACAATTGTAACCCCAATCAAGCCAGATGGCTCTGTTCGAATTTGTGCTGATTACAAATGCACAATTAACAAGGCCCTACAATGGCATGCATATCCGGTCCCAGTAATTCAAGACCTCCTCCACTCCCTGGGACAAGGAAAAATCTTCGCAAAACTGGATCTAGCACAAGCTTACTAGCAACTGCCTGTAGATGATGCCATGGATCTAGCACAAGCTTACTAGCAACTGCCTGTAGATGATGCCATGGCTGAGGCACAAATAATAGTAACCCATAGGGGGGCTTTCAAGTGCAAACGACTACAATTTGGGGTCAGCAGAGCCCCTGGCATATTTCAAGCACTAATGGAGCATTTGTTACAGGGCATTCTGGGAATGACCCCATATTTTGATGATGTCCTCATAGCAGCCAAGGACCACACAGACCTCCTCAACAAGCTAAGAACCACATTACAAAGATTTAGGGGCGGCGGCCTCAAAGTAAATAAAGAAAAGTGCTTAATAGGAGTCCCTGAAGTGGAATTTTTGGGGTTTAGAATCGATGCTGCAGGCATCCACCCAACCAAGAACAAAATAGCAGCCATTCACAATGCCCCAACTCCCAAAAATAAAACTAAACTTCAGGCATTTTTGGGATTATCAAACTTTTATAGCATGTTCTTGCACCAGAAAGCCACAGCAGCTGAAGCCCTTCACAGGCTCCTTGACAAATCAGCTCCCTGACACTGGGGGACCATTGAACAGCAAGCTTTCCAGGCTGCGAAGGCTCTAATTACATCGGACAGTTTGCTGGTTCAATACATGAGTCCACCCCAGTCCAATTAACTTGCAATGTGCGGGCAGTCCTCAGCCACACTTTCCCTGATGGGTCCAATGCATCAATTGCATATTTCTCCCACACCCTATTGGCAGCTGACAGGAATTACAGCCACTTGGACAAAGAGGCTCTGGCTGTTGTGTCAGGCATTATGCATTTCCATGACTACCTTCATGGCCGGAAATTCACACTTATCACCGACCATAAACCCCTACTGGGCCTCATAGCAGGAGACAAACAAACACCTCAGGTTTTGTCACCCGCCTCACCCATTGGACAGAGTTCCTAGCAGTTCCTACACACTGGTATACAAACCAGGCACCCAAATTGGAAACGCAGATGCACTCAGCCAATGCCCAGTTCAAGTCAACCTGCTTAACCCAGCACCTGCACACCCAGTCCTCCTACTGGAGCAGCTACCGGACCAACCAGCCACCGCAGACATCATTGCCTGGCTTACCCCAAGAGACCCACCCTGACCACAGTTTTACACTGGGTTATGAAAGGCTGGCTGGCGCAGCAGCGAGGTGGGGAATTTAAACAGTACAAGACAAGAAAGGCGGAACTGTCTACCCTGAAGGGCTGCCTACTTTGGGGGAACTGTGCTATTATACCCCCATAACTACAGCCCCAAATTTTAAACTCCCTACATGAGGGCCACCCGGGCATTGTGAGGATGAAAGCCCTAGCCAGAAGCTATGTCTGGTGGCTGGGCCTTGATGCTGACATTGAAACCAAAATCAAACAATGTTTTCCCTGCCAGTCCTCCAGAGCAGCTCCCCCAGCAGCTCCGGTCTCTAAATGGGAAATACCACAAAACCCATGGTCCCACCTCCACCTGGACTTTGCGGGTCCTATACAAGGGCACATGCTACTAATAATTGTCGATGCCCACTCCAACTGGACCAAAGTCCAACAAATGCACTCGGCCACAACAGACGCAGTAATTGCAACCTTACAAAAACTTTTTGCAACCCATGGCCTTCCCGATGTAATAGTCTCTGGCAACAGCCCCCAATTCACTGCAGAAAACTTCAACAAATTTTTAATGGGCATGGGCATCCGACATGCCTCCTCAGCTCCATACAACCCAGCTGGGAATGGTAGGGCAGAACGGGCCATAAGAACGACCAAAGAAGCCATCGCCCGCATGACTACCAGAGACTTACAACAAAAGATAAACATTTTCCTCCTCACCCAACACTCCACACCATCACCAATGACTAACCGCAGCCCTGCAGAACTACTCATGGCCCGCAAAATAAAAATCCCCTTAAACTGAATCCACCTGGATGACCTCCCCGGTGTGTAGGAACTGCAACACCCCAGGACAAGGACATTTCAAGAGGGGTAGAGGGTCTTCATGAGGAACTACCCAGGACCACCAAAATGGGTGCCCAGGACCATAGTTAGGTTGACCGGGCTGAAATCCTACGAAGTACAACTTCAGGACAACTGCCTGTGGAAAAGGCCTGTCGACCAACTCAAGGGCTAGGTCTCTGGGGTAGCCAGCCAAAACAGCAGCAGTGGACACCCTGAGCACAGCCCAGAGCTCCATGGGGGGGGGCAACCCACAGGGGAGGGATGATGACAGGACCCAGGGATCGGAAACCTACCTTGGGCCAGAGTCAAAGCCGCTGTTGCCACCACCGCAGCCAAGGCCTAGCTGCCGCAGAAGGAAACACCGAAGGAGATCCCTGCAGTTCCATCTTCTCTCTTCAGTGGTGCAGGCGAAAATGAACCGAGCCTGTGCCATTCAGATAGAAATAGGTGCCGCCCAACTTACCTGAATGATTACGCATGCGCCATTAAGAAAGACCAAGAATGCTCACTCTAGGAGGGGAGGGGTGTTATGTTTGCACATGTGCAGGCAGAGTTTTCCCTCTGGTCCGCCCATGCTGCGTTACGGGCCGACAGCTGATTGGCTGCCGGCCCGAAGAGTCCTGATTGATCAGGACATGCCAGCCAATAACGCTAGTGACAGGTGGAGCCGCGGGAAGATATAAAACAAGTAGCCCACCTGCATCGCTAGCTTTAGTTCAGTGCATCGTGAGTTTTACTTGTGAATGAAATAAAAGGGCACCCTTGCAGTCATCTAGACCAACCCACGTCTAAGTGTTTTCTTTACCCTAAATGCACGGGGATTTTGGCTACAACAGTTTCCTTTGTTGTACATTGAGCATATGCACTGAAGACAAATTCCTTGTGTGTCCAATCACACTTGGCCAATAAAGAATTCTATTCTATTCTATTCTATTCTATTCTATTTAACTAGAAGAGTTAAGGCAGGTTGCAATACACTGCCATTGTTTGCTGAAATTAATTTAATGTACTATAACAACTTTAGATAGAACAGATTTTTGAGATTTCACAGGAGTAGCTCCAGAATTCTGTTTATGAGTTTTGTAAGTTTATCTTGATTCAGAATTACCATCTCTGTTAAATTCCTTTTTAAAAATCTTATATAAACATCTTATTTTTATGGGTTGAGATTAGCCATATTTATTTATTTTTGCACATTTACTTATTTCTACACAAAATAAGGATTGTGAAAATGGCTTCTTATGAGAACCCCCAATTCTATTTGACAACTTAATTTGAATTAAAAACTGTTAATTTAAATTGAAAATTAAAATATAAACATTTTCAAAGAGTCTATTTAAACACTGACACAAAGTGAAAAAGAAAACATATTAGAGTAAAGGAAAAAAAATCAAAATTAAATTATATGAGACCATGGTAATTCTTCTTACTCAGCTAAATTTCAGTCACTAACCTGAGAAATTGAAGAATGTCTGTACAATACCTAATGCTGGAGGAGGAGGGGAAAGAGTTGTCAAAAATATTGTTTGTTCTGTTTGATTAATTTAGGATGTTTTAAGTTCTACTGCTACAACAAATAATATATAATTCAAAATAAACAGAAGTTAATGACTCACCATCTCTATGTCATAGATCCACACAACATCAGCAATGCCATCAGAACTCCAAAAAGACAAAGTCCAAGGAATAAGATTTTATTGAAGACATGGTTCTGGTATGGTCTGGAAAAACCCCAAATCTAAAATTCCTGGGTTTTCTCCACCCAAGTAAAACTGAAAGTTCCACCCCACTAATTATCACATGTTAATTTCCCTCCAACCATTTCAAAAGAAATCCTGTGACCCCTTGAGACATTCCCCCACAGGTGTCAATTGTCCAGAGAAGGTTCTTATGAGAACCAAACCTAAAGGAATGAAAACACGATAACAATTCTACCAACTCCCCCTTCGCCCTCTCAGGGACCTTGTAACAGAAATAAGAAAAAATGTGTCAAATCTAAAAGGCCCTAAATAATACTGTAGACAATGGTTAATATTCTTTAACAGTAATTCCCCCCAGTAAAAATGACCTTTTAGATTCTGACACTCTATCCATGTTTATTCATGAAGATTTATTTATTTATTATTCTTGTTCTCTTTCTAAAACTGACAGTAAAAATATTTCTTGTGCTATATTTTATCTTATTTTTCTTGCCATTTTCCCAAGGCTTTAAAAAAGAAAAAAACAGTCTCAATTCATAATATAAATAACCTTCTGGGAGTGGATTCAAAACACAAACACACACACACAAAGGCAACAAAATTCTAAAATTACCCAGATGCCTTTGGAGAGTGGGGTTGGGGAGAAAAGAGAGCTAATTTGCAGGCTCAGTCAGGAAAAAGCCACAAGCGATAAATCTGATTTAATCACTTTTTAAGCAATGAAAATATATAGTCTCAATTTCATAATCTTTTAATTTTAGATTAAAGATAGCAATAGAAATAGTAATTAAATTTAGACAATACAATACTCTCTGAGTGATTTCAGAGGGAGCATATTTCCCACAATAATCTGGGTCCACATTTTACCAACCTTGAAAGAATGTAAAATGACATGTCAGATCCTTCTATCATTTATTTTGGCTTTATGCAGTGGGAGGTTCAATTATTGTTACTTAATACTCAGGATAATTTTGTTGTTATTCATGCAGCATATTGAACAGCTGTTTTCAGAAAATGGGATGTTTTGGATTCTGCCTTAAATAATGAACGGATAGTGAATGTAGAAATAATTATTCTGAATGTAGATAGTGAATGTAGAAATAATTATTCTGAGTTCTTTGTGATATAAATAATTCCTAAACTGTAAGCATTCATGTTAGCCCCTTGGGTATGTTTCTTATATCGCCTACTTTCTAACTGAGTTTTACATCTTTCCATCACTCTACTTCATTATGTTTTTATTTTTTTTTTATTTCTTCTTTCTCTTTACTACCTACCTCATTATGTGATTAGTTATCCAGTGGTTTTTGCTTGGAATTAAAATCTAAAATTTGTTAAAATGGGCCCCAATCCCCCTCAATTTTAGTTTAAAGCCCTTCTGATAAGATGAGCTAGTCATTTTCCGAATATATTATTTCCAGTTATGTGAGGTTCACTCCATCCCTTGCCAATAGTCCTTCATGTAGGTTATATAGACAATGTCTATGAAACTGAAGCTCTCTTTTACTTGTAACAATTTTTATGTTTTATTTTTTAACTCCAACTTATCATTATGTGTACAGCGTGGTATCTGGGCATCTTTTAATACATTGAAACAAATTCATATCAATCCTCCTCTATATTATTATTGTTCTTATTTCTATTAACAATGCTCATCTTAAATATACTCATCCCTTTTGAATATACAAAAATCCACATTTCAACATTGCAATTGCAATCCTATTATCAAATTCTCTATTCATCTCTAACCTTATATGTATTGATCTTGCTAACTCCTACTTTTACATCTAAAATATTTTTCTAATTTCATATTTCATAGATACTATACTTCAAAAACAATTAGGAATTATCTATTTAACTATATTGTTCCCCTAACCTTCTCTCCTTATTATTTTAAATCTTTTATCTGAAATTCTGCCAATTTATATAATTAGAAAAGTTTCTTACTAGCCATCATCCCCCCCTTTTCCTTAGATTTCTAATTGCTCTTTTCTTAGCTTGTCTTCCATATTTTCTCTTTGAATTTCTGGCTCTAGTTATATCTCACTTATTTATTTTATACTTTCCCCTCTTCCTTTTCCTATCCCTGTATTTTAATTTCATGCTATCTGCTTCCCCCCTATCTTTTTCCCTTGTGGGATTGACTGAGCTTCTAGCATTCCCTCCCTAGCATTTTTCCCACTACTATTTCGTTTGATTTTTTCCCTCTTTTTCCCTTTTGATATTTTGCTCATATTTTTTTTATTCATTTTTTGGATCTCTCCCTCTGCTTTTACTACCATGCTTTTGTTCAATTCCACCTCTTTTGGAATATCTTGCCTTCCCTTTTTCCCTTGAAGTGATTTTTTCCCCATTTTTTGGTCCATATTCTCCATCTTATTCTTTAATTCTTTATATTCTCTTTTCATCATAGTCCATGTTTCCCATAGTGATAACCCCAGCTCCTTGCAGCTATCCATTTCTTCCTGGTGGAATATTTATAAGATCTTTGTTATATCTCTGTGTTTTTTTTGTGATCCAATTCCATATATATCAATATTTCCAATATTAAATCCAAATTCCTGCTTTAAGGGCACAGTTCTCCTGTTTATTTAGATTGTGCTTCTCACTTCTTCCAACCAGTCAAACCAAGATAAAACCAATACATGTTCCTTTCTCCTTCTCCTTCTTTTTCCCCTTCTCCTGTTCTTCAGTCTCTTTTAAAAGTTAAATTTGTTGTATAGCGCTGTTACATTTCAATCTTTCTTCCACTTTATTTAAATGCAATATGCTCCTCTGATAAGCTGATGGCACTGCAGGCTCAAATTTACATTCACAGTCTAATTTATATTCAAATTTACATTCACAGTCTAATTTAAACAGTCCTGTCTTTGTTTATCACAGAATATTTTTTTTAAGTCAGTCATTCCAGCATCCACCAATGTCCATTCACCAACAAAAAAACCTTTCAGGTTAAAAAAAAGAACATTTTTCTATCTTTTACTTATAAATCCTTTGATGCTCCCTCCCTTGATTTCCTTTCCCATTCAGCTTCTGCTTCTCTTTTCAACTCCCCCACCCAGTTCCTTTCGCCACTAAATCTCTTGTGATTAATTTTGGGAGTTTTTCTTTAAAGATAGTCATTGTGGGTAGAATTTCAGAAAAAAAGATTTTAGCTCTCACCATGGCTGCTCACTGCCTTCACCTCTCCTGAACTGGTCTTAGATGTTGGGTGGCTCAGTTATTGTCTCTGTCTTCATGGCAGCCATTTCTGACTGCCTTCTCAGCCCTCTGTGGCTGAGGGGACTTTCAGCCCAGGGATCTTCCAGGGGAATAGCGATTTCCCCCTGACCACTTCAAGTGCCCCTCATAGCTTCCCCTGTCCTCCAAAGCAGCTTTAGGCTCCCTATGGAGTCCACAAGTTGGGGGAGACCAGCAGGGATACAAAGCAGCCTGTTCCCATGACTGGGTTCGGCAGAGACCAGAACCAGAACCAAAACTGAAGCTTTCTTGATGACACAAGTTTATAAGTCAGTGATTTGTTTCTAAAATTCTTTCATTGGATGCTGTCCTTTTGTTGGGAATATAGATAGAAACACCACTTGTGCTCCTAATTCTTTAAGTATCTTCCCTAATTGTTTGTAATATCTTGTTATTGTTTTTAGGTTCATTGTCCTGTCATTGGTCCCCTTCACTTGTAGAAGAAAAAGGAGTAGTAATCCATAGGTTTGATTATTTTAGTAAGATTCTCAGTTGCATCTTTTATTTTTGATCCAGGGAGACAATACCTCCTAGATTGAGTGTTTGATCTGCACAGTCAAGAAACATTTTGCAGTTTCTCCTTCATATCTCAAAATGCCAGGAAGTTGTGTTGCAAACTCACTGAAGCAAGCACAACTTTCAAAAATTTCATTCCCTCAGGAATGATGGCTTCCATATTTTGGACAGATTGTGTAAATTAGCCCTTTTGTAGAAACTATGCATTTTATAAATACTTTTCCCTGTGTGAAAACATTTCCTTGAATAAGAAACATTTTACTGTCTGAATTTTTGGGGGAAATATGCAAAATGTTGAGGATCACATATACAAATAAATACATATTTTCTCCCAGTTTATTTTAGATATGTGCAAACAAAAATAATGATACTATTCATTGCAACTTTCATCTTTAATAAATAATAAAGTTTATAGTAACAATTATTTCGTTAGCTGACTGTTAACTCATCATTCCAAAGTCATAATGTATATACATGTACTGTGTGTACTTATATATGAAAGAATCATAAGAGTATCTTTTAAAAGATTTTAAAAAATGAATGCAGAAATTTGTGCATACATATGACAGTCTTCATTTTTATAAGGTATGGAATGGCATATAATTCTATCAAAATATATTTAAATTGTTGCATCTATCTGTTTTTCTATACAAATCAATGAGAAAAACCTATCACTTTTAACCTGTTATATTTCCCAGAAAAAAATCTCATGGCTAAAGTGAATTGTATTTAATATTTTCTACATACTAAAATGTTAATAGAACAAAAGTTTTCCAGATTCTTTGGATATAGCAATATAATTACAAGCTAAATTGACAATCCCTAAGATTTATTTTTTTAAAATTACCTATTTATATGACATTGTCTGTTTTTCCATTCCTTTCAGCATGTTTTCATATATTCTGAAGAAAAACAATTTAAAATAAATATTTTCTGAATATGAACAGTCAAATTCTTAAGCAATTAACAAAAGGGTCTAAGGCAACACTTAACCTAGATACTGTTCACCTGTTTCACTTAGAAGTGATGATGATATAAGTTGTATATCACATGTTTATTTTTTCTCTCTCAAATGCAAACATAGACAGATACACAGTTCACACTTCTTTAAAATGAAATGACTTCTAACCATAAAGTCTTGAAATGCAACTTTGATGTCCTTATTTCTATGCTATAGATCAATGGATTTGTTCTGAGTGGAATAATGGAATATATGATTGCAATTATGTAATCAAGATGGGATAGTCTGTCAATTATGTCTCTTAGGTAAGCTAAAAAAGCAGTAAATGAAAACAGGGTGAAGACAATAAGATGTGGCATAGAAGTGGAGAAAGCCTTTTATCAAACTTTAATCACTGTCAAATGTTATTGCTTAATTTCATAGTCTTTTGTAACAATATTTTAAATTTATATATATTTTTTAAACAATTGCAGGCTACAGGATTCAGATGAACCTGATGGAACAGCTAAACCTCCAAATGACAATGACTCTCAGAAAGAGGGCTAACAACCACATCTCTGCAAATAATATAAATCTTTGCATTCTCCACCATTCAGTCAGAACTGAAGAAGCTTCTTGGATGAACAGCAAAATGTCTTCTAACAAAACAACAAAGTCCAGTTGCCTTTTCAAAGAAAACACTTTTGGGACAGTTTAAAATATATCTTGATAGAATGTGATGCAATTCAAGAATTTCATGAAAAATGAAGACTGTCTGACCTCTGCATTGGGTACTTTTAGAAGTCTTTTGAAGAATCTAGCATATTGCATGTGTATGTATATAACAGTTTAGTTTTAAATCTAATTGACACTTTTTACATTCCATTTCAATATCTGTTCTCATATCTGGAAAAATAATAGTATGATATTCCTCAGAATAGGCTTCCAAAGGCTTAAACAGTATGAGTTAGCACCTAACCTATACCAGCTCAACTCAGGAAATACATTTTTAGGTACAAATTTCACACTACTTTAAAATGAAATGACATCTGACCAAAAAAGACTTGAAAGAGCAACTTTGATGTCCTTGTTTCTCATGCAGTAGATGAATGGATTCATCATGGATGGAATAATGGAATACATAATAGTAATTATGAAATTGATGTGGGTTGGACTTTCAGACATGGGATTTAGATAAGCAAAGCAACCAGTAAACATAAATATGAAGAAAACAAGCAGATGTGGTAAACAAGTAGTGAAGGCCTTTTTTCTTCCTTGAACTGAAGGAATTCTGAGAACAGAAGAGAAGACATGCACATAAGTCACTAGGACAAAAATAAAACAACCCAGTGTTAATGCAGAACTGAAGATTATAACACCAGTTTCACATACATATGAACCAGGACAGGCAATCTTAAGTAAATAAGGGATTTCACAGTAGAACTGATCAATAACATTAGAACAGAATGGAGTCAAAAAAGTGAAAAGAGTGTGTAATGAAGCATTGAGAAGGCTGGCTGTCCATACACCTCCCATCATTTTGGTGCAGGCTTTCCTGTTCATTATCATTTCATAATATAAAGGGTTACAAATTGCAATGTACCGATCATAAGCCATCAATGTAAGGAGGGATACATCACAGGTCATGAAGAAGAAGAAGAACATGACTTGGGCAACACATCCAGAATGAGAAATAGTTCTTATATTTATAATAGAATTAAAAACAGCTTTGGGGACAATGACTGAAACTAAACCAATATCTTGCATGGCTAAATTCATCAGGAAGAAGTACATGGGAGTGTGAAGGTGCTGGTCAAAAACAATAGCAGAGATAATGACAAGGTTCCCTGATAATGTCATTAAATAGAGTATCAGTAGTAAAGCCATGTGCATAATCTGTAGCTCCCAATTTTTTGAGAATTCCCAGAGAAGAAACTCAGATGTATCATTATCCATTCTTAAAATGTTCCAATCTGGAATAAAAAGGAAATAGAAATTTTAAAATATTTCTTATTCAATACTATTTCAATGAAAATTTAATGAGGGGAACATTAAATCTTTTTTTTTCTAAAAATGTACTAAAACATTCTGAGCAATAACATTACAATAGAAAAGAAGATTCAGGATGTGTGATATTATAATGCTGATTATTTTCATCTCTCTCCTTAAACGAAAGTGCCTTAAAAAGTAATTTCTCTATAGACTACAATCCTGTGTAATCTACATTTCAATTGAATTTTATTTGCAAACGAAAGGGAAGGTTTAGTAATATTTAAAAGAAGAAAGGGGCAAATAAAGTGCAATGTAAAGAATAAATAAGTGAATGAGTCACCCTCTTGATCCACATTTCTTCATCTGATTTTCTTAGTATCTTTCTAAAGCCAACTGTGAGATTTTATGCTATACTGAATTCCCTTGAAATTTTATATAATTTTCTTTCCATTTCCCCAAAGATTTTTTTAAAAAAACAACCTTTCTCCATTGATAATATTAGAAAAGTTTCCTGTTGAGTGGGGTGGAGTTTTGTTTTTGTTTTTTTTTGTTTTT
>JAEANM010003206.1:0-22828 GCA_017656035.1 Myanophis thanlyinensis
ATTTTTTTCTCGAAAAAAAATTTGTAAGTCGAAAATTTTGTAAGTAGAGCTCTTTGTAAGTAGAGGTACCACTGTAAATAAGTTCTTCCTTAGTAGGGATTCAGCTGAAGAATATTCCAAAGTCAAGTTTCAGGTTTATACATGGATGGAGGCAGCTGGCTGGTCTTATGAATTACTTCTGCAGGACCTTGTCAAAGGTAGAACACAAGTCTTGGTTCTGTCCACTAGATCCAGTTGCAGATTTCTCCTGTCAAGGGGTTGTTGGCATTTGGATCAGATAAGCAAGCTGCAAATCAATACCAGGAAGATGGAGTTAATATGGTTTTCTCTCAATCTCCAGTTTTGCTCTTAAGTGAATGGCATAACCCTGAAGGAGCAGGCCAAGTAACCACTCCCTAACTATTGCTAGAAGGCAGCTGGATGTCCTGGCCAGGAAGGCTTTCATCTAGTTTTGACTGGTGTCATAGTTGTAAGCATTCTTGGAACTATAAGCTACAATGACTTACAGTTATTATCCCATGGTTTTAACTTCTGCAATGTGCTGACATGAAACTGGCTTTGAAGACCACTCAATTTTTTTTTCTAAAAAGCAGCTAGGCATATTCAGGACTGCTGTTCCAATAAATGTGACCCCTCTGAGATCTTTCAGGAGAAATTGGTGCATGTGGAATCAAAATTTTGGGAAGGGGGAGGAGCATGGGAGACGGAAGCTAGGAAATACTATTTTTCCATAATGGCACCTGTATTCTGGAATAGCCTTTCTTTACAAGCTAAGCTGGTATCCTTGATGATGGTCTCCTGAGAAATAGTGAAAATTGAACTCTTCCTTCAAGGAATGATTATGTATCATCTGAAATTTTATTAGTGTATTGGCATTGTGTATTATCTATATACTACTAAAACTGTTATGTCTGTAACTAAGCAAAACAGTGCATTGTAGGGCAACAATTTTTGAACCAACGTATCTCACGTGGGTCTCCTGTGGAATTGACATTTGGCAAATTGTTATGACATGAAAATTATCATAAAGCATTTATGGTCGCATACAAAATGTCATAAACATTTCTTGTAATCAATCAATTATGATGTTTGACTGCTATATAGCTCAGCATAGGCTATTTTCAAGGCAGTTACATCTGTGAATATCTTCCTGAATGTTTAATAAGTTTTCATTAAAAGCTCTACCATGGTTGAAGGTACTGAGGAATCTGATCAGGAACTATCTCCTCAACAATGTCCCAAGAAGTCATGGGCCATCAACTTTATTATAGCTTTTTTTAATCTGAGATTGTATATAGCACAGTATAGTGTAGTGAAATGTAGCGTAGTGTTTTTTATTATTTATATTGTAAGTTACTACCTATGTCTTTGCTTCCATTTTGCATGCAATAGGCTGTCATTGCTCTTTACAATTTCCCAGAATGATAGGGATAGATTGCTGATACCAGTGATACATCATTCATTATGAACAAAGCTAATCCTATCCATCTCAATTTGGACTTAAAAGTTAGGGCAGGATATGGTGATGTATCCTTGGTAACCAGTTGTTTCATTATTTGGGCTCAGCTCGTGAAACTTGAAAATAATTATAGGATGTCTGGAAAGTAAGGAGTACTAGCAGTTTGTTTAATATTTCCCTCTCCTGGTTTATCCAATATTGACTGGTGTTTCTCCTGGTGAAACAGTTATTTTTATTTCTGCTTAAGTCCATTGTTAAAGAAAACGTCTTCTAATTCAAAAAGGTTGGGAAATTATCAGTGTGTCAAGATATATCATTTCTATATATCAAGATATATCATTGCTATGATAATCAGGAAAGCAGCAATTTTATATTTTTCCCTGCATCTGAATTTATTTATTTATTTATTTATTTATATTTATATACCACCCCATCTCCCTAAGGACTCGGGGTGGTTCACAGCAGATAAAAAACGAAGTACATAACAAATTTAAAAACCAATATAAAATCATTAAATTTGCTGATTTTTAAAAACTACTATTAAAATTAAATTAATTCTAAAAATTTTATCAAATTACCTGCTTTCAGAGATAGAGATGTTTTAAGTTATATATAAAATGGACGTTCATGTATTTCTTTGAGATGCTTTACTGTACTAACCTGTAAGAAAGTAAAACTATGTAAATAAAATGATTTCTATAAAGACACATATTTGCTGATCATTTAAAATACAAGGAACTATTGTTTGTAAAATTCAGAAGGAATCACAGAGCAAAGGAGTATATCACAGGATTATACCAGTTGCATAAGAAAGCACCACTAGCTTTTTCCTACTTTGTAGTGCCCTCCAATTTCCAGTGAGAATTTTCATTGACTTGAAATTCTGGGGGTTTCTACTCGTTTCGAGGACACTGTTAATCTAGACATATTCCAATAGAGTTTTCAGCCAGGAAACTGCTAGGTGTTCCTTTGCTGGAATTGAATAGAGGAGTCCATGATGCAATTTATATACTTCTGTCAGACATCAGGATGCAATACATGTAATGAAATGTCTAACCATCTGTAGACTAGCAGAAGAGGGAAAATAATTGTTACAAAAGAGAGGTGTTTGATCATGTGACCATAGAAGTGCTGTGACAATGGTTGTAAGTGCAAGGACTGGTTGTAAGTAATTTGTTTCTGTCCTGTTATAATTTGAATGGTCCTAAATGAATGATTATAAACCAAGAACTGTCTGTATATGACATGAGACAATTAAACACATATTTCTGCTCATTTAAATGCCTACGTACTTACTATTTATGTGTGGTTGTTTCCAAGATTCAAAGTAAGGAAACAGATGCTGTGGTTTGGACATCCTTTCTTAAGTCACTATTAACACTTCCTGTGGCAGAAATAAATAAAAAACTTGTAAATGTTTCTTGTAATCAGCTATGGGCTTTTCTATTTTTGGACATTTTTTTGTCACTAGTCCTTAATATTTACTTCAGAAATATTTTTGAGTGAATTGGCATGCCCTGCATGTTTGAAATCTCCTAATGGGTTTTTAATAATATTCATAACTGGCTACCCTGAAAGCCATTCCAAAATATTTTTCTTTTCTGTAGGGACTTCTTGGTTGATCTTTGTTGATTTCAAAGTTTGTTTCAGATTGTCTTACACAAATATTGGACTTCATTTTCAATTTCATCACTGTCTGAAGGATGTTGCCTTCTAAAATAGGTTCATTAATTAAAACTATTATTCCTTCTCCTCAGATCATATTTCATATGTCAGTGGCTGCCACACACCACATAGACACACATAGAGCGATTCTCACATTTAACGACTGGGAAATGTTGTTTTCCTCAAATGTTGCACCCTTTTTTCTCCAAAAGTAACTTGTGTGCTTTTGGCAACGGTCCAGTTTTTATTTCATCAGTTCAAAGCACTTTGTCAAAAACACAGCTTATTAAGATTTTCTTTTGCATACATTAGATAATGATTTTGTGATAAGATCGGATAAAAGGCTTTTTTCTGACTAGTTCCCCATACAGCTTTTTGTTGTATAAGCAATACTGTACTGTGAACCTGTGGAAAAATGTTAGCTAAACTTTTCAGCAAGTTGTTTGCAATGATCCATGGTTCTGTTTTGCAGTTCTGAGCAATTTTCAGGCAATTCTAGGAGAGGTGTTTTTATTTTGGGATCTGTGTCCTCACACCCCCACCCCACCCCTCTTTTAGTCTTCCAGATATTGCCTCGACTTCAACAGTCACACATAACTTTCTTACAGTTGAAATTGCAACCTGGAAACATTTTGAGACTTGTTTAAATCCTTTTCTTGATTAGTTAGAATGAGTTGTTTTCATTTTTACATGCTGAAATGGCTTCTTAAGGAGCCCTTGTTAAAAGTAAACAAAACAACACTCACAGCGCTCAAAGGGTCAGAGTATTTGCTCACCTATGGAATTATCTTCTCCTAGCTAAAGGTAGTGCATCACATTTTTGAGTATTATTAATATTTTTAAAAGTGGCTATCAGTCACTCGGTGAATATTGCCATTTTTTGAATCAGTACATAATTTTGAATCGGTACATAATTTCATACAAATATTAAATATAACTTCAAATTTACAGAATGATGGCATATTGGTGCCTAGAGTTCTGCATGCAAATGCCTTTTGAATGTTAAGGGATGAAAAGAAGAAATACATATTGAAATGAAATATAAAAAATCTGGCTTGGATATAAAGCCAGCATTTAGGGAGCTGGGGACAGCCTTTTCAAGGTTAGTCTTGTTTGTTTGTTTGTTAAACATGTACAAGATAGCAAGTATAGGTACGAACATAAACATAAACAAAGGAAGTAAATACAAATAAATGGGGACAGTAAGACAGGGATGGTAGGTACGCTAGTGTTGTTATGCATGCCCCCTTTATGGAACTCTTTAAGAAGGGAGTGAGATCCATGGTGAACAGTTTTAAGTTGAAACTGTGAGGGTCTGAGGCTATAACAATGGACTTGGGTAGAGCATTCCAGGCGCTGACCACTCTGTTGCTGAAATCGAATTTCCTGAAATCGAGTTTGAAGTGGTTTACCTTGAGTTTGAATCATTGATTGCCCATGTACTGTTGTGGTTAAAAGTTGAAGAAATTGTTGACAGGCAAGACTTTGTAGCAGACAATTTTGTGTACTATGCTTAAATCGGATCCCAGGTGGCACAATTCCAGATTGTCCAAGCCCAATATTTTAAGCCTGGTGGCATATGGAATTCTATTGTGAGTAGGGGAATGGAGTACTCTTCTTGTGAAGTACCTCTGAACACTCTCAGTCGTGTTAATGCATGAAATAGAGTGTGGATTCCAGGAGGACGAGCTGTATTGAAGAATTGGTCTGGCAAAGGTTTTGTATGCTTTAGTTAGCAATACAATATTACAGGAGAAAAAACTTCGCAAAATTAGGCTAACAACTCTTAGTGCCTTTTTGGCAATGTTGATACAGTGAGCTCTAGGGCTTAGATCTTTAGAGATGAGTACTCCTAAGTCCTTGGCAGAGTGAGGTTCGTCTACAAGATTGTTTCCTGCCCAATTGGTGTTCTGATTTTTATTGCCAATGTGTAGGACAGAACATTTATTAGTTAAAATTTGGAGTTGCCAATTGCACAACCATTCTGACACATGGTCAAGGTCGCTTTCTAGGGCAGCAGCATAGTCAGTGATGTTAAATAGTTTTATGTCATTGGCAAAGAGGACGCAACTGCTGATAATATGATCACTTAGGCTGTTGATGTAAAGCAGAAAGAGTGTGGGTCCTAAAACGCTGCCTTGGGGGACTCCGCTGTTAACTAGTCTTCCTGAGACATATCAGAACGTACACAGTTGAACTTTTTGAACTGTATTTTTGGGAGGAATTTTCGGTTTAAAAGTGAAAATGTGGAAAATTACACTATTATTTTTTTTTTTAATTGTGACAGTACAAACATAGGGGGTTTGGGGGCTAAAGAGATGAATAAGCATCAGTGTCATGGTACTGATCTCAAATCACATGGCAGACCATCTTTGAGCCAACTATAATTCAAGTATGAAAAATACAGTAGCACTAATTTGTTGAGGTAGGAGGAGTTTATTGTGTGCATCTATTTAAATATAAACCAATACATAAAAATACTTTCTAGATAGGTTGATACAAATTCCTTTAACTGCTAGTCATAGGATTTGGTCTCCAAGAACTTCTCAATTCTTGTATTTTCTTATCTGCCATCCAGTTTTTCATGGCCCTTTTTGTATTATGGCGACTAAAACTGGATACAGCATTGCAGTGTATCATGAAGCAGTCCTGTCACTTTTAGTATTCTTGACATTATATCTTTGTTGATGAGCACCAAAACTGCATCAATTCTCTTGGCAGCTATGACACATTGCTAGCTCATGTGTAATCTGACAGTCTTTTCACAAGTACTAGTGTGAACCAGGTACCATCTCTTTTGAACCTATGCATTTAGTTTCTCCTGCTTAAGTGCATAATCTTACATTTCTCACAACTGAAGAACATTTTGTTGGATAAGACCCAGTGTTCTAAATTATCATGATTCTTTTGAGCCTACCTTTTGGGTGTTAGCTGTCCCCACGTCCCACTCTGTATTATCCACAAATTTTATGAACGTCTCTCGTTTATGAAGGTGTTAAAGAATAATGAAGCCAAGATAGAATCCTGAGGCGCTGCATACCTCCCTCCATGTGGATATAGATCTATCAACGTCCACATACTGACTATTTTTATTCAGTCAGATGTGATAGGGGGACTATCTATCCCACGCTATTCTAATTTATCAGAAAGGATAAAGTCTGCTTTATCAAATGCCTCACTAAAGTTTGAGTCTACTACATGCATAGCATTCCTTCGTCCAATCAGCTAATAATTTTGTAAAAAAACAAAAAAGCAAGATTTGTCTGGCACAGCCTAATTTTAACAAAATTTCACGCTGGTTCTTGGTAATAGCCATGTTAGTTTTTAAGTGCTCACAAGCCCAGTGCTTGATTATCTTTTGCAAGATTTTCCAAGAAACTGATGTGAAGCTCATTGGTCTGCAGTTTACTGTGTCTATTTTTTTCCCTTTTTTAAAATACTGACACTGGCTCTTCTCCACTCTCTTGGCACATCTCCAGGATTTCTCAAAGACTTCAGGAAATTTCTCTGACACCTGCTGTTTCATTTAACTCCCTGAGATGTAATCCATCCAATCCAGGATGTCTCCATATAATGATGGAAACATTTTGGATTACTTTGCTGTGTGTTTTTGCCAAACAGTTTGGAAAGCTACACACATTGTTGTACTGCTGGATCCTTGGAAGGTCCATGATTGCAGTGAAGACCTGCTGACAAGATGTGTCAAATTCAAATCACTTTCTGATTCTTTGGAAGCCCAACTCTGTGAATAATATTTTCAGTTATAATCCTGCTAGTCTTCGTGTATCTGAATTCACAGGATGATCTAAATTTTCCAGCATACTTTTGAAATCATGTGGGACCATATTGCTATTATTTCTAAAAGAACAGTGTGCAAATAAATAATTTATAATGATGAAGAACATGATACAGAATTATATAAACCAAACATACAAAAGTTTAGATGTAGTTCATAATTTACATTAGGTAAATGAAGCATGCTTCCCATTTTGTAGTTCATTTACTACCTAGTATAGCTTGGTGACTACTATATTAAATTAAGTGGTTTCATGTAGGCAGAAGAATTGAAGAAATAGCAAAAATTTAGAAATGCTAATCATAGTTGGTGATCAGAAAGAGCTTGGTCATTAACTGAAACTTTAATTAAATGCTTTATTTAAAAAAAAAGTACTGAGAAACACTTTTATTGAACTATTGTGTATGAAATATTGTTGAAAACGTATATAAAGTTGTTCTTAAATATTACTAAGCAAATATTAAATGACTTGCATCAGTATCTTCACCAATCTGAATAATTTTATGTGAATGCATGTTGCATTTTATCTAAAAAATAAAATAAAGTCCCAATCGAGTCTGTTTGTTGGAAAAAGAATGTAAAAGGTCTTAAAGTGAGTCTAATGAAATTACCAAAAATGTTCTGAGTATTGTTTCTGAAAAAGTATTTAGTATACAGAAAATTATTTTATTGAGCACTTGGTATCACGGTGTAGAAAAATATTCTGTTAACTTTATAAAATATTACATCATACAACTCTCTAGGAGCTGTGGAAATAACTGAAAGAGGAAGAAGTGATTTACCACTTCTCTATATTAAACATTTTTTTTCTGCTAATACGAAGTATAGTTAGATCCCCCAAAATCAATGATGAATAATCAAATGAAATTGGAAAAATGTTTCCCTTTAAAAAAAAGAAAAAAGAAAAAAATGCTCACATGAAAGAAAATAACCCTTAGTAATTAGCAAAGTAATTGGATGATTATTGCATATCTAGAAATTATAGTAGAAACAGTATCTTGCTAGCAACCAAGATTATTTTCTCCCAAGGGTCACTGTCTTAATTAAGTGTACACTAAAGCAGGTGTACAGTGAGACTTTGAACATAATACTAAGCATGTCCCATGGCTGTTAGGTTGGCTATTCCTAAATGGATTTTAATGACTGTTATGCCTTAGGCTTTGTGCTAATGAAGCTTTTGTTGTAAGTTGGAGAGAGAGAGAGAGAGAGAGAGAGACTCTGCCCTTGTGAGAGATTTATTTGTGTATTAGAGTCCTCTTTGTTTGTCTTTGTTGCTAGTTTAGCACAACAAGCTGCTGTGTCCCCATAGCAAAATGATCTTCTTTGAACAAATCCATGTACACAGCATGCAGATATGCAAGTGTTAGAGCCATAAGGGTATATTCAGTTTCCTCAACAAAACGTGATTATCATGAGACTAAGGTTGTTTGTTTGAGCTCTAGGTGTACAGATTTTTATTTTAGATTATGTTTAACGTTGTGTTAAACAAATAATCTTGAGAGATAGCCTTAACGTTTAGAATGATTATGTATTTTTCTGATCGGAATGCCTAAATTGAGACCATTATTATGTTATGTCCTCTTTTAATGTTCATTCCATTCTGTTCGTATTATATAATTTAGTCAAATTCCTATCCACATTAATACTGTAGATGTTTGAGACAATTGAATAAACTTGGGAAGTTAAAGTAAGTTTTTTTTTATTTCAAGCTGTTCTCCGCTAAATAGCTACCAAAGCAAAAATTGAAGGGGGGAAAAAATCACACAAAATACTTGTATGATTCTACTTTCCTTACAACTGAAATTATTTCATAATTATTAAAATAAGTTCTGCTGTTCTTAAGAGTAAGCCGATGCAAGAAAGAGAAACTCCTACAGGAATAACAACAATCTGTTTGTTTTGGATTACAGTATAGCACTTTTAAATTAAAAAAAAAAAAAGTTAATTCCAGTGAATTGCATGTAATACTGTTTGTTTTAGAAAACTAGTGCAAACAGCCATGCAAAGAAACTAGCTTAATCGATTTTCCAGTCAGAGAGCAGAATATGATACTGTATAGCCAAAAATAGATTGCTATAGAAAATTTAGGATTAGAAAGCCAGGTTCAAAATACAAATTTGACAGAGTGCATTCAAAAATTCTGCAAAATTGAACTTTAGGGTAATTTCTTAAATTATTTGAATAGAGAGTATATTTCATGTGCTATTTTTTGAATTTTGAACCAACTTGCTCCTAGTTATGAGAAGGAACTGTACTAGAGATATTTATAAACTACATCACTTCTTACAAAATTCCTGACTATGTTCATTACTCAAGGATTCTACTTGAGACTGAAAATGTTTAGTGGCAGTACTAAAATATCTTTTCCAGCAAGTCTATATTAGGAAAACTCATGGTTCCATTTCCTCCACTGTATTTATCAAACCTCTTAGTCCAGAGTTATAATAAATAGTAGAGGGTTGTCATTGTCTACATTATTTGAAATAGTCGCATGAACTTAAGCTTATGAGAATCAATTAAAGAGCGGTTTCCAAACATTTGAATGGTTGTCTCATAAATGATGGAACAAATGATTTCATGTTATAAGAAAAAAAAGATTTAAGTCTAATCACTGGGAAGAATTTCCTGAGGTTATGAGCTGTTCTGTAGTGGAACAGAATTTTTTTAAAGGAAGTAAACAGAGATTAGAGGTTTTTAAGTAGAAGATAGGTGTGACTACCTATCAATTCTTGCCCAGTAATGGATTTCCTGTACTGGCAAGATGTTGGATTAAGTGATTTCCAGCATCATCATAAAATGTTATCCTGTTGACTTCAGAAGTGTGCATTTCTGAATAAAAAATAGACTGCATGCATCTTTCCTGATGAATCTTCATGGGTTTTAAAAAGTAAAAAATAAAAGCATTTATAGAATCTCATTCCTTGATTCTAATACCAGGGGTTTTTTTGTCGCATTGACCATATTATATTTATTTTTAAATATTGAAGGTTTCCCCATCTCTGTGTATAAACCAGTGTGATCAGTTCCACTGTTTATATAGTTTTTGTTGGGACATTCTTCTCTTCTGAATTTGTTGCATTAAGTATTGATATCCTTCCTAGAACTAAAAGCTTTCTACTCAAGCCTACTTCTGAACATAATCTTTTCAGTTTTTCATACAGTATTGTGCTTCCAGTATATGTTTCCATCCATTTCAGTAAATTTATTTATTTTTCCTTTTGGACATATTAAAAGTGATAATTTTGTGACAAATTGGGAATAGTTCCACCCCAAGACCTTTGACAGCAGTGTTTAGAAAATCTCATGTTGTGCTTCCTTATTTTACCCTTCTCACATCAACAAGAGATACAGTGGTTAGGACACTGAGTCTTAGACCATTAAAAGGCTGCAGCTTGGCAGTTTGAGACCCAAGTTCCAAGAGACATAGTGAGCTCCTATCACTTCTCCCAGTTCCTTCCAAGCTAACAGTTTGAAAGTATGCGAATGCAAGTAGATGAATAGGTATTACATTTGAGCATGGGGAAAGGTAACAGTCTTCTGTATTTCACTATATGCTTTGTTTTTGTGGCATAATGTTATGCCAGCTACATAACCACAAAAACATCTCTGGACAACCCTGGCTCTCTTTGACTTAAGAAACAGATGAGAACTGTCCCCTAAAATCAGTCACAACTAGTGGTATAAAACCTGCAGGGACATCTTTTTTTAACCCTTTTTTTACCTTTTCTCACATCAACTGTGAGTACATGGTGGAATCAAAGCATTTTTATGTTCCTTGTCTAATATATTTATTTAATTCTCATTTTTAACCAGTTTTAAAGCAATTACTGTTTCTGTTCCCTTAATAATCTATGTTTCTTATTTTCATGTGTAGGCCTTTCAACTTTTGCTATTTTTCTCAATAATTTTTCTTCTGTGCTTGGATTTATAGGTACATCTCGAAAAAAACATACAAAGTGCATTTCATGTAGTTAGTTTACATAATTTACCATCATCATCAAATCTTTGTTTGGCCAAAAAACAGCTTGTTATGTAATTTATAACTTTGTGATTTCATTCTAGTTCAATTGCATAATTGACATTTATAGGTCTTCGGTGTCAGTTTACATAATTTGAATAAATAAATTTACATAGGTGGCATAAAATGTAAATTATGTAATTATACAAATTACATCTGTGTAAATTCAAATATAAAAGATAATTGTATTGAATGTATAAACATTCCCCCATTGTCTATTAAATCAAGATTGAGGACAATTGTATACAGTCTTGTCCTATTGATCAGAGAGTTGTAAAATAAACTGGTGGAAAAAGTTCTATCTTCAAGCTAAATTATGGAGAAGAAACCCTAATCCTAACTCTTCTTGGAAGGACTCAAAACCATGCTTCTAGCATTCTGCTATAAACAAAGGATACATTTCAGTTTCTTTGCCTCTATACCGCCTGGCAGCTAAACTTATTGATGGCTTATTATTTTAGGGTTAGATTATGCTCTACAAATTCAGGAAAATATAATTCCTGGACTTGTCCATCTGTGTGATACATCTTTACCCACCTTGTATTATAATCCCACTCCTGAGACTGTTGCCCTCTATAAATGCTAAATGTGATTCAGAGAACAAAATATTGCCCATCCTTGTGTTAATTTTCAAGTCTACCTTTATTTCTTGTTTATTTTCTTGTTGTACTTTATTTATAGTTTTTCATTTGCAAACATTCTAGGATGTTTAACAAAAAGCTAACCTTTTTAATTTCCCAGGCAGTTTAATTCTTTTTGTTTTATTTTGTAGCAAGTCTTTTCTGATGTTGGCTCTATTCTTGTGTCGTTTTATATATTGTATTTTTCAAGATTTTTTTATCTTTAAATTGCTTATATCTCTTTTTATTATTGTCGTATTACATAAGAATTCAAAATTAAGAAACTTCAGGGAATTAAACTTAACCCAAAGGTGCTTTTCAAAAGGCAACTAAACCGAATCAGAGTGCAAATGGGTGTGGAACCTTCTTGGGACTGCTGAAAGGACTGTATTTGTAGACGGGATAGGTGATGTCACATTCTTCCCCCTTTGTTGAGAGGGGACTGTTCGGTTTTAATATAGATTGCCTCTTTGACCCCTCTTTCAAACCATTGGTCCTCTCTGGAGGAATGTGGACAGTTGCTGTCTTCAAAAGAGTGACCTTTGTCTTTCAGATGCAGATGGACTGCTGAATCTTGTCCTGATGGGTTTGTTCTCCTATGTTGTGCCATGCGTTTGTGAAGTTGTTGTTTTGTTTCACAATGTACAGATCTGCACATGTCTCACTGCATTACACAGTATATACCACATTGCTCATTTTGTGCTTTATCCTTGGAATGGACAAGCTTCTACCTTACTCTTGGGTTTAAAGTGTGTTCGTATGTTGTGTTGAAAATCCTGCTGAGCTTTTCAGATATTCCTGCAACGTATGGAATGACAACGTTGCTTCGTTTGTTGTTTTCTTCTTTCCTTCCATTCCCCACGATTCAGCCAGAACTGAAGAAGCTTCTTGGATGAGAAGCGAAATGTCTTCAAGGAAAAAAACAAGAAAGTCCAGTTGCCTTTTGAAAAAGCACCTTTGGGACAACCATGACCTGGATGATTGAGAATCTCCATAGGCAGAATTAAACTTAAGTTAGTAAGAATTTGGGATTAAAGTTTCAAAGCAAATATATTGTGGCATGTGGCAAACTTTTAGAACTTTTTAAAAAATCTGATACTGGAAATAAATAATTCCCTGAAATGTAACTGCAGTGATAAAGGCTTTAAAAACAAGCATCTAAAATTGTCACTTCATGCTGTTGTGATGAGCACTATATAAATCAAATAAACAAACAAAATTCCATTAAATTAAGATAACTTCACCTTAATGTAACAATTTAAATTTAAACTAATTAAGTACGGTACTTTAGATTTTCCTTAGAGTATTTTTAAATTCAATTTTAAATTAAATATTCTGATTTTAAATAGTTATGGACATATCAGCAGTGAAACAGTTTATTTCAGTTAAGACTTATTTGAAGATAGAACTGTAATTTACATTAAGACAGAGCTACCATTGAAATTACGATTAGTATACAATAAACTAACATTTGTAGCAAACGTTTGTGCTGGAAAATGGCAGATTGTATTTTTACACAAAACTTTATAATATTTGTAAAAAAATAAACTGTCATCCAGATATTCTATTATGTTCTTTTGAATAGAATGTTTCACTGCTATTTTCATTTTCTGTACATTTTTAAAAATATATGTTATAAAAAACTAATTTCGTTCTTTTAGAGTATTTTTAATAGCAAAATCTATATGTGCTTCCTATTTTCACTTTCAAATGCTTTGAGGCAGGCAAAGTAATTTTGGAAGTGATAACATAATAACATTCTTGGACCCCTGAGATAATGAATAATACTGTATATTAAATAACATTTCATTTTTTAAAAAATGGGCATTTATTTTCTCTTCCTTTCCACTTCCTTTTCCAACAACATTACATTTAAAATAGCATATTACGTTCTAATACCCATTCATGACTCTGGGAGAAGTTACATTCTAAAGGGGAATTTTGATACATAAAATCTGTAATTAAAACAGTCTTTATCCAAATTGAACTAGTAAAATCATCACCAAGTACATTACATTCTAAAGATTACACATGAAATTCATAAAGTAATATCTCAGTAATTTACAGTATCTCTCTATTTGAAACATAGATATACCTAATATAACTTTTAATACAAACTTTAATAAGAATCTTCTTTTTTGAAATAAAAGTTAAAATAACATTTGAGAGGCAATACCTTAGAAAGCTCCTTTTAAGTGTTAAAGATGCTACATGATTGTTTGCATAGAGTCTCGTAGTGCTAATCAAACTTCCTGCTTAAATGTTTTAATTAGACTGATTATTTAAATACTTTATAAAATATATTATTAAATTTCCAATTTTCAGGAATTCTTTGAACATGCAAAAAAGCTCTGGGATGATGAAGGAGTAAAGGCATGCTTTGAGAGATCAAATGAATATCAACTGATTGACTGTGCACAATAGTAAGTACCACTTCTAGGAAAATCCTTCAAAATTGTGTTCTGTGTTTTATTACTGGAAGCCAGTGGAAATATGCATAGTGTTTCCAAGTCTGGGACTCTGTCTTCAAAGGCAAATAATAATAATCTCCATTGTAATTTTGTCTGAATCATTCATTTAAGTAAAAAGTCTATTAACCCTCACTGTTAATAATACCATTACTGATACTAGCAGTATATAAATTGTATTATATTTTTGTTTACATAATATAGATTCACTTTCAGTTATAACACTGTTCAAAGTCCTTGAGTTTAATTAGGATTGCATATGTATGTGTAATAGATTCTATTTCTTTTCTTTCAGCTGATTTGAAATTTTAATTTGTATAGGAAGGCATGTTAGTATATTGTAGAGGATTCATGATGGATGGAAAAACATGTAATCCATCAAGATATCCTACTTTATTACAAGTGCTTTAGATACACATCTAATAAAAACATGACACACTTTTTCCTTCTAAATAAGAAAATTAGGTAGTTTGAATATCTAATATAACATATAAGCTGTAAAATAAACTGAAATCTTGGGGGCGGAAATAACGAAAAACGTACAATAGCATGGTTTCATAAAGATGCACGTCCTTAATACTTTGTTGAAGTTTTAGGTTCTCTTGTTTCAGAGATGAAAAACAAATACAAATTTCTCATTAAAAAATAAATTTCCTACAATGTTGTTGTCATCACTCCTGTTGTTGCTGGATTGTTTGTATACCTATATGAATACTTTTTTAAGATATATTATCCCTTACTACTAATATTACTTAAGGTAGTATATTTCCTTAAAATGTTATGTGCATTAGGATTATGTTTTAGTAGCTATTGTGAATACCAGAGATTTCAAATAGCTCGCAATTGCTAAGGATGTTGGCTAGTGTCATTTGTTGCCTAACTATTCAATTAACGATCTTTAGATGTGTACTGTAACTGGGATTAAAAAGATATAAGCATTTCAACACTTTTCCATTCCCCTATGTAATGGTGAAAAACATTATTTTGGCTTGGTTCTATCAATTTTCAGGAACTGTTTTTTTATTTTTTATGATTAATATAACCAACAAAGAGGGGAGGGGAAGGATATTATAGGTTCAGGATTCATCAACTGCTCTAAAATCAGGATAATAGAACAACATCCCAATGCAGCTATGTATATACCTCTAACAATGGCCCATCTTTTCTTTTTCCTTTTATCTCTAATTTAGATTAATTGATTCAAATGATCTCTTATTCTGAGAATTTACATTCACAATTGGGAAAGTAATCTATGGTCTTGCACCTTCTTCTTCTTTGGAAAGATAACAAAATATTCACTCATTTTTCTTTTTCTCTTGATTAACAATATCTATGGATATTTTAAGCATGGTACAGATGCTAAGAGGCAAGAAGCCTGCTAAATTATTTTTAAAACTATTGATTCAAAAATCTTGAAGCATAGATTTTTTAAAATTGTTTTATTGTTTTTCAAGAAAATGTGTCTGTAACTTTGTGTTTGACAAGATTATATGACATTTGCAAGCAAAGTGTAAGATCCAGTGTTTTCCCACTTCGGAGCACTGCAATTGTGATTAGAAACTCTTTATTACTTTATCCATATCATTAAAAGACAGAGCTGTGAGAAACATTAATAAGCATTCTCTTTGTGTGTAACTGATTTAGTGCAGAACTCTAAAATACCAAAGAATACAGCAAGTAACATTGACTACTCAATGGATTTCTAAAGATAGTTGCTAGGCTCTTGTCTATCAAGGTTTTTTCACTAAAGAGAGTTTGACTTTTAGATGATTGAATTTTAAAGAGGGGTCAGCTCCTTTTATTTCTTTATGCTGCTGGATTACTTTCGCAATCTGAAAATAATTTGCATAAAACAGTTGGGTGTATTTGCATGATTGTATGACCATTACATTCTGCCTAAAAACTGATGATTAGTGCTGGATTGGATGCCCAGAAGTAGAATAATAACATTTAAACTACAGTTAGCAGTACTTTTTAAGAAAGCCAACATTTGAGCTGTCTCATTTTTCTTCCTAACCAAAATGTGCTCATGCAAAAAGCAACAAAAAATGTGTCAGCTGTCCAAGATAAGCTAGACAGGAAACCCAACTAAATCTACTGTATCTATGGTACATACTAAATCTACATTAATAGAGTCTTTGACATCAACAGGTACAAATTTCCCACTGCCAACTTTAACTATCTGTTCAATTAGGGTAGGTCCTTGGTAAGTTTCTTTCTCTGACCGTTAAACGATTGCAAGCTCTTGCCTCTCTTATCTGAGAGTTCTCATTCCTTCATTACTCAAAGTCCTCCATACCTTACAGTACAAATTGATACATCTAACAATAAGAAATTGCGTTTTGGTCCTATATCCCAATTTCTATCTCATAACTATTCTAGCCTGACCTTTCCTCTGCAGATCCCTTGAGGGTCAGGGACCCTTGAGAATGGATTGGCTCTGCACCTGAGCAGAACTTATGAAAGAAGAAACTCAGCTGAATATTTTGGTTGGACCCCACGCCTATTTCCTCCAAGAACAACCTTGTGAAGTGGGCTGGGCTGACAAAGAATGACTGATCCAAACTCACCCAGCTGGCTTGTCATGCTTAAGGCAGGACTAAAAGTCATTGTTTCCTGATTTCTAGCCTGGAGCCTTAATTGTTAGATTAAACTGGTTCTTTGTGCTTATTGGATTCTCCCCTTTCCTAAAAAAACTCTGATCAAGGATCTACTTTTTGGGAGGAAAATTTCTTTTTACCCTAATCAAATGACAGAGCATCATGCAAAAACTCAGTTGTACAAATTTACTATACTGAGGCTAGATCTTGATCTCCAAAACCTGGCATATTATCTTTATATTTGCCCCTTGAAGATTTGCCAGTAAATTAAAGAAATTATTTCCCTGAACATCTTTCAGATCTTGATTATTTTTATCATAAAAATGGATTTACCCTATTGGGAACAAAATTCCTTGTTTGAAGACATAATGACCCATTTCTTAGCCTATTTGGTTCAATTATTGTTCAGATCTATTGCAATCTCAGCAAGTTTTTTTCCTAATGTATCCTTACACAGTTTGACATCATCTTTAGACAGGATATTCTACAAGGCACCTACCTATCTGAGTAGGAACTCTGCTGTGGTGAAAGAGAATTTTTGCATTGTTCCCACAAGGCTTGGAATATTTCCTATGTTTGAATGGCTAAACAGGCAGCCAGAAATGTCTCCACTCTCTGTCAAACTTTCCTGAAATATTTATTGTCTATATGTAATTTGATATACTACGCATACTGCATCTCTTCAAGAATAATTCCTTAAAAGGCAACTTTTAACAACTTAATAGAAAACATCACACAATCTGTAAAAACAACAAAATGATATAAGCAACAGTTCAGCGAAAAGATAGTCTCATAAATCATATCATTACATCCACATTAATATTGATCACAAAAGGCCTGCTAAATAAATATTTTCTAAACAGAGTTGAATACCAAGACAGAGATAAATTCTGGATCTCCCAAGGAAGGGGATTCTGTTATTTTTAACAGCTGCTACAGAAAATATCTCTTTATTAGTTTGTACATCTATATTTCAGTCTTATTCTAAGTTATCCTGAACACCATTTTATATACCAACTCTGAGATAAATAAGGTGAGAATTAATAGGTGGCATGCATGATTTTGAACATAGCATTCATCTTGCATAGCGTTCTTAAGTAGTTAATTTAAATTGAACAACAAAGAATAGCAAAATGAATATATGGACTGAATTAAACTGATTATACATATAAATTCATAAATTGCTTGACTGTTTAATTGTTAAATGGGTGGGTGGGTGGGTGCCATCCTGCAACTGAATCACCTTGCTGCTACCCATCCTCTTCATCTTTTACCTTCCACTTTTGAATTTGTTCCAGTTTCACCCTTAAACAGCTAGACAATATTTCCCGTATCTGAAAACTAGATTCTATAAAGGCTTTCTTTTCATTTCATTTTGAGACTATTCATTATAATGTCCATGCCAGGATCCTTGGAGTGCTGGCATGATATATAGCATGGTACACACTTAAGAACTTTATCTTGTACATCTGTATTTGAAAGTTACTACTTAACAGCTACAGGCTATGTTATTGTGATAACTGCATGTTGTGTTTTAGTACAAGTTTGATGTGGTAGGATATGCACTATATGTGACTGATTTTGTATTCACAGTATCCTGACTTCTACCAACTTATCCTTACGCACAGCAGCAGAAGGGCTAGTCTGCATAGTCACTGTATTAAAACCCGCAAGCAATTTAATTTTATAGCATTCAGTGTATTACAATAATACAGTGTTGATTCTATTTTTATATGCATTCTGAATACTGTAATGTATAGCAGATAAGAATCAAACAATTTAAGAACCTAAGGAAACATTTCAGAAGAGACAGAGAAAATGTTTTTAAATGTATAATAAAGATCTCTTTAATGATTCTTGCTTTTGTGCCATAATCAGCTGCATTGGATCAACTAGCACAAACTAATGTTTACCTTCTATTATTACAAACTAGGCTTTTTTTTCTTGCCTTGCATGTGAACATATGTCAGAAATTTTTGCAGTAGGAACATCAGAAAACCAGAATATTCCATGTGAACAAATATGTATTTTAAACTTAATACCGTGGGAGTCTGCTAAACTTGTTTTTTATGTGGCAGTACTGTAAATATAAATCTTAATGTTGTTTGCACTAGGACAAGGGTTAATGATTTGACTTAGAAGCCAAAAATACCTCTTGGTCTAAAATATGGTTCTTATACTACCTGGCAGGAAGACAACCCTGAATGAAGACAATTCCTACCAAAACAAATCTATATTTACCTCGTTCTTAATAAATCCAAGATTTCCTCATTTCTAAATTAAATTATTTGAAAAACAAACCCTCATGTTTGTTTCACACAAATACAGTAAATAGTTAAGAAAACTAACTTTCCTCAAAATCTAGGCTGCTTATCAATGATACACTTCTTAAGAGCATAATTTGATCTTCTGGATGAGGTCATAATTTTATTCCTTCAAAATTATTATTTTATCAGAAAGCTCCATAAATATCTTCTATTTGTTACACTCTCATAATTCCCTTTTTCCCCTTTCTTTTTTTTTCTTTTTACTTCTAACAATATGTCAATAAATAAAATTCAGGTCAACTATCCTGTTCCTTATATTAATGCTAAGAATTAAATCTTGAGGAAAAAATGAAATTTATGGAAACTTTTGAAAATTGTATTTACCCAAGCCTGTGGGAAATTTATAGCTTGGTATGCTTAACTTCGGTCTTGTGTCTATAAATATTTTGTAAATTATGTAATACTTAGGGAATATCAAGCAACTGATAAATATGTATCAAAATATACATCTGGCTACCATTTATATTCACATGATTTCTAGCCCTTCATTGCTTAAATAGCTTTAAAATCAGAATACTTTTGTCTAATAACTGCTGATATTACCAAAGAACAGGAAACATTGCTCGTCTTGTAACAGTTCCTAACAGATGGGCCATTTAAGCATTGGAAGTACAGGTATGAAATATTCAACTGTAAAGTGGACAAGGATGCTTTAGAGCTGGTATGAACACCCTCACTATACCTACTGACTGCTTCTTAAAGGAGCCACACATTTTCCTGGGCTTATGTGGTTATTGTGAGGATTCAGGAACATACAAAATTGAGTTAAGGAGGTAGTAATCACTTGTATTACCAAGATCTTAAACTCTACCATTTCCTAAGCCCATGCAGCTACTATGATAGCCCAGAAAAAAACATGGCTCCTTTAAGGAGCAGCTAACCAAGTGTTTATTCCAGATCTATAATACCTTTTCTTGTTTTGGATCTTAACACTGCACATCACTTGTATCAATTTGGGGATCTCCTGGACTTGCAGATACTGCTAGAGAACAGAAGGTAGCCATGGCCTAGAGAGCCTTTGCACAGTTGTGCATTTTTCTCAATAAGAGACAGGACAGTCACTCATGCCTTAGTCATCTTATAATGAACTCTACATGGGGCTGCCCTCAAAGACATTAGGATTCACTTAGTTCACTTAATTAACTGAATGAATGCTGCAAAAAAAAGGAAGTGAAATCAAGTCAGTCATTTGATATTGACTTTATGGTTGTCGTGACTTACAACTCTAATGGGCATAAGTCAAAGACTACCTGTAATTAAATTCAATTGCCTATAAAATAAGGTATTAGTTTAATAAAAATTGCCTCCCATTTGCATATATCACACATTTTCTCTCTTGTGTATATGCCTTCCACTTAGAAATTGACACACTTGCATAATGCTTTGAGCAGAAACAGGCAGAATAAGAAAAAAACAAGGAAAGGATGGGGTTTAAAGTAATATGAGAGGGGCAGTAAATAAGGAAAACAAAGCTTGGAAAAAATTAGGGGAAGGGAATAAAAGAAAAGAAACAAAAGTTATGTTTAGGCATTACAAAATAGTTGAATTTAACCATGGAAACAATAGGGATTAATCACCCCATAAATTGGATGGCAACAACTAATAGCATTCTTAGATGCTTATTTTCAAAATCTGTAGTATAGTTGTTTGCAGCCATTAGTTCCTATTCAACAGTAATTATTTGAAGAAAATCCTCATCTTTCTATCAGGTAAATAGAATAATGTCAACCAACTGGCATTTCTAAGTCTGATGTTTATATTGGTCTGTGAATAAAAATTTGCTTTCATGACTGCTCTTAAACTGGTCTTTCAGATGTCTTAGCACTATCTCCCTACATAATCCAAGCACATGCATCATGTCCCTATTTTGTTCAAATTACAAACAAGAAAAATACACAGGAGAAGAAACTACCTAGAACACTTTCCCCAAATTTAATAGCCTCATTATTGACAGGGAATTATACAATTTGTAGTCCAACACATTGAACACTCATTTCCTCTGTTTGGGGGAAGACTACAAGCTGTCTTCACTTAACAATGATAATTGGAAGTGACAACTCTGTCACTGTGCGACATGATTGCAAAATGTAATATAATGTGATTGCGCCCCAGTACAACATCATTTGCAGCAGTTCCAGTGCCATCCTGTTCCCATTGACTTTGCTTGTCAGAAACCAGCAGTGAAAGTCACAAAAACTAATCATGTTGTCATAGGACATTGCAACCGTCAGAATTGCAAGCTGGTCACCCAAATCATGATCATATGCCTCCAGGAATGCTGAATGCCACAACTACAAGGATCCATCATAAATTCTCTTCATTCAGCACAATCCTAACTTCAAACAGTTGCTGAATGAGTAGTCATTCATCCAGGACTACTTGTACTTCAGTACCACTGCAGTAAAGCTAGAAAACATAGATTTTCCTTGTTACCAAATTGGGGGCATGTCCTTGTAGACATGTGGCCATATACCAAGATGAAAATGAGGAGAGAGAGCGAGAGATTCAAACCATTCAAATTATGGTTTAACAAGCTGGGGATTTTGGTACAGTAAGTATACCAAAGGGAACTGAGAAAAGGCTATCAGGCATGTAGTGGGACTATCATGCCTGAGCATGACGATTGACAGCATATTTCTGGTAGGATAGGGCAGGGGTGGGCAATTATGGCTCCTTCATGACTTGTGGACTTCAACTCCCAGAATTCATGAGCCAGCCATCATGCTTTTACATGGAACATATTTGATAGACATTCATATGAAGAAGTTGATGTCTTCTAAAAAAATTTAAAACATGTGTAATAGGAAAACCATCTTGTCTGAAGGAATATATTAAAGTTTCCTTAAATAGCTTTCACTATTTCCTTATTTCCTTTGCATATTCCTTCTTTTCCCTTTTTTCAACCATTGAAAATTGTTTTTAATGCAGATTTTCTTTCAGCAGAGATTTCACAAATTTCTGGATTTCACATTTCTAAATAAATAACTACATAGATTTGTAGATAATACCTGTCAGTTAATGTAATCAAGTGATACAAATGACATCAGTTTCAAAAGCCAACACTATGTATCCTTGAGATTTCTATCTCTAAGCTATTTCAATATTACATTTTAATGACTGATTTTCAAAATGACAGTATTTTTCTCAATTCATGGAACAAAATTCATGAAATATATAAACTTTGGGTCACTTGCATATATTGGTTTAAAACAAAAAAAAAGTTTCAACAAAATGGATAGATTTTTAAGTGGTTGGCAAAATCTCTTTATGGCCTCTGTTAACCTTGCCACTCCATGTGAACTGTTTGGAATACAGAATGATTCTAATCATTTGTCCACAGATTATGTCATCTATTATAGTGCATGTAGTGTTCTCTGCCCTCTGCAGGCTGTTTCAGTCATATTGAAAAGGCAGTTAACAAAAGTTGCACAGCATTTTAAGGAGGTATTTTCTAAGTTTTTCTAGAGGCAAGGTAAGTTTAAAAAAAAAGATCTGCCACTTAATCAGAGTGCTGCTTATAAAAATGACTGTTCTTAAACTGTAGGTTGTCATCTATGATTTATATATAAACAAATCTATAATTGTGCCAAGCTTCAAGCTAATTGAATAAAAAGTGTCATTAATATAGCATATTTAAAAGTGCTGGAAAATTATGGATTTATCTCCATTTTTGGAGAATGGTCACATTTCTCTGAGATATTGAAGAAATTAAGAAAGAAAGAAAATATTGATGTACTTTATTCTAATTTGTCAAGAAAGATGGTCCAGTTTTAGCTATGTAATATTCTAGACCAGGGATGGGCAATTACGGCTCCTTCATGACTCGTGGACTTCAACTCCCAGAATTCCTGAGCCAGCAAGGCTGGCTCAGGAAT